>APFE031411055.1:214609-227943 GCA_000404065.3 Pinus taeda | reverse complement strand
CCCTGTGGTCACTATGGAAGCTTTGAGTATAGAAGAGGAGGATAGTTTGGTGTTAGGTTCATGGGTCGTTGCTCGCCTTGTTCAAGCATAATGTTTGAGTGTATTGTGAATGATCGAGGGAGGTTGCACCATGCTTGCAATCTCTATGATAAAGAGCATGTGGAAATTAAAGAAGGGTTGGCAATAATTCAAAGGTTCATTCATCAACAACAAAAGGAGACTCTTGAAATGCAGGAGAAATAGTTGGAAAAAAAATGAGAGAATTCATCAACTCGAAGATAAAGTTGATGCTCTGCCTTTGTGAATTGAACACCTTTAGCTCAAGATGGCAGAGAAAATCCCAAGGTCGGATGAAGGAAATAATGGAATTGGTCTTAACAACCTAATGCCAATGGATGAGTAGATAGTACCATGTGATTTTTTTCCTGTTTCCTAATGTCAAATTATAAATGTAAATATTTGTTGAACCAGTTCTGTAAGATTTATACCACTAATCAAATAGTTAGGGAGAATTTTGTAAATTTGCAAAAGAAAAACCTAAAATTGGTGAATGAAAATACAAATTATGATGCTCACAAGTGACTCTGAACTATTTTTAAATCTCCCCATTTTTTACCATATATAAACACTAATTAATACATAACTCGTACTCTTTTGTAAAAAAAATAAAAAATTAGTCACTAATATTATATTAACTATTAACCTTTAATTATTTTAACATATTGTTAATCATTATGTATTAAATAATAATGTGGAGGTTTATTTTTATGTTACTTGCAACTATTTTTCCCTTATAATTTGGTGAAAGGCTTTTTTGAAAGTGGATATTATTCCGTTATTGAATGAGACGGAATTATATATCTTAGCGAAAAGTAAAAACAGTGTTTGTTATGTACATTGATGAGTTGAGTTATATGTCTAAAATAATAAATAAAATTATTTTATAAATAAAAAAAATTAAATATTAAAGTCATTGTATATTTGAAATAATATAATATTTATATATGAATATACTTAACTTAATTATAATTTTATGTGAATATGAATCATAATCTTCATAATTATTATTATTTTTATATATTACCTACTATTTTTATCATTATTCATGATATTTATATCACATATATTTTAAGACTTTTTACTTAAGTACATCTAGGATGAGATGGAGTTTTTGGACATATTCTTGTTCTGCATGGCATACCCATATGCTATCAAGATTAGCAAAAGTTTAAATAGAAAAAGCCAGACTACTATGTCTATTTTGGGATAGAGATTTTAAAATTTTAATTTAACTCTTAATAATTATTAGGTGGATTGCAAAAATTTAATTTCTATAGAATATTCTAGAATATTTTTATTATTAGTCAGAAATCAAAGGTTGAAATTTATCTCAAAAATAGTTATGTATTTTTTCACTTTTAAATAATTTTATTAATTAAAAACAAAAATGTCACATGTCATAAATATGAGTATGAGTATCATGTTAGATATAAATAAGTTTAGTTAATTTAGTTTTTATTTTAGCTAATTTATTGAAATGTGGAATGTATTTATTATGTTGAAGATATGTTATTATAAATATTTATTTATATTAATATAGTTATTAAAAATGATTAGGTGAATTATTATGAAATAGTTTAGAATGTTTGTTATAATAATGATATATTAAAAGTTGATATTTATCTCAAGTAGTATTTATGTTTATTGTAGTTTTTAATTAAAAAAAATTCATAGAAACAAGTGTCAAATAAATGAAGTTATAGTTTTTTAGACATTTGGTATTTGATTAGCCCACCATACTTTTTACAAAGTTAGAGTTTTCCATGGTGAAGTAAGAGTGAACCTCAATAATTAGAATCTTGTTACATATTTTGATAAAATAATATATATAATCACTTGTATATTAATATTTTATAACTAATAATTTAAAATAAGTTATAATTTAATTTAATTTTTATGATTTTTTTTTTAATTTAGTATTATGAGATATCTTGATAAAGTATTTTATACTTATTACGAAATAGCTCCTAATTAACTTTGTCGCATTTTAATTATACAATTGTGTTAAATTCTTAAAACATCGACTACATAAATCGAATGATAAATTATTTTTATAATTAGGTGAAATAAAATTTAAACATGTAAAGACTAAAATATTATTTAGAATTTAATTAACTTGTAGTAAATATTAAAAAGTAAAATTTAAATATTAAATGATAAAAAAAAGAATATTAAAAAGTAATAGACAATAGAGAGAAAGCATAAGTGGTTTTTGGAATTCTTTAGAAGATACATGAAAAAAAAACTTTCAATTCAACCTATTTAATCTGAATCTATATTAATTTTATATACATATAAAATATATAATTTTTCTTTGTTTAAACTACATTTTAAATGCATAAATAAATATAATAACAACTTATACCATTGAGAAGAATTATAACACGACCGCCCTGCTAGAGCCTATGTAAAAGCTTTCATCGGTATTGGAAAATATACTATATTCTACATTCATAAAACCCTAGGGTAAAACTCAAAGCCTTAGTTCGCACCAGGTGCAAGAATGGAGTTATACTCATTAAAAGAACCAAACAGTGTCCGCATCTAGAACAATAAGAATCTGGAATTAGTTTCAGCGGGAACGCGCAGGCTGAATACCGATTTCTTTTAAGGGTAAGAACCCTCTTCATTACCTGCAAAGTGCCAGAGAACTAAAAGTAATAGTTTGGAAGAGAAGCCCGAAAGTAAGTTTTAGATTAAAAATTTTAAAGTAGAAACTCACATTTAAATTAAAGTCTAAATTAATTATTTTTTGTCTCAAATTTTATCAGTAAAAATTCACATTAAATTTAAAATTTTATAAATAAAAGTTAGAATTTAAATTTTATAAAATAAAAGTTAAATTTATTTATGTTCAAATCATCTATATAGATTGAGATAGTAATCAATTATAATTACATGTTCTTTTTATAAACTAAAAACTCAGATTTAGTTATTTTAAAAAACAATAATAATGAAATTTTAGTTATTTTAAAAAACGGTAATAATGAAATAGCTGATTTAATTCTTACAATATAAAAATATATTATAAAATATTTTTGCAAATATGCATTAAACTTGAATTCAAATCCCTATAAATTACATGGTAAGCTTAAAAAAAATAAAAATACATAGAACTCCAGACCCAAATTCAAATCTCTATAAATTAGATAATGAAGAATTGAAAATTTTCTTTCCTACCGATTTTTTTTGAAAACTTTTATCGAAAAATACATATCATCTTTTTTTTTTTTTTTCAGAGAGAAAAATCTTCATAGTATTATATTGAGACAATATAAAGAGTACATATAAGAGACAACAAGGGCCAAAACTAGCATCCTTGCGAGCATATGAAACCCAAAACTTACAGATATAAAACCTCCCTGAGGAGATCAGAACAAGATCATATCAAAATCAGAGCAAAAACAATGTTTACAAATGCAAGGATCAACAAATGACTAAATACTTATAACAAAAAGAGACTATTTGAGTAGCAAGTATGGATAGGGAAGAACAAAAACATTAGATCATAGTCCAGGGATGGAAAAATCCTGAATGAAGCAAGAACAGTCATCATCAGAAATCATCAAAGACCAAGAACCAGGCTCTAAAGACAATCCTTCCTTCGACAGACACTAAACTTGAACATTTTGGGAGCGGAGGATGTGGTTGATAGAACACTGTACCATATTATTCCAGAAATACATAATTCTATCCATCCACCCTGATAAATGAAGATAATTGATGTGGAAGGCACCCCTAACATGGTCAATCATGGATTTAGAGTCATCGAAAATTGAAATGTTGTGAATCTCCAAAAACACACAGAAGGAGAGCAGTCCAGTAAGAGCCCTTGCCTCAGCCAAGCTGTTTGTACCACTTCCCCCATTCCAAGATAAAAAAATATTGCAGCTTCTCGTCCATGATTACATGAACCCCACATCCACAAATATTGTTTTGTTCGTCCCCATCGAAGAAAGCACAGGGTATTCAATTGAGAGGGTCTGCCACCTCTTTTTTGCGATGCGATTTCATCTTGTTCTTTTTAACAGGCAACATATCGTGAGTGGAGAAAATATGATGCATGGAAGACATTAGAAGCTCTTTTGAATCTTGGAAGATCTTGGCATTCCTCCATTTCCATAAGCTCCATAAGACTATGATAAACAGAGAATGCCAAGAAACCTTTTGCGTGCACCACCATTGAAAAGCAACCTGGACTGAAACAAAAACACCATGAGGAAAAGCATAAAGCAGAGACAATTCATACCAGATGTGTAGGGAGGAGCCACATTGGAAGAACATATGAAGGTTGGATTCCTCCGCAGCTTCACACATAGAACATCTACTCGGACCATGCCAACACCTCTTCCTCAAATTGTCCCATGACAAATTGCGGTTGTTGAAGACCATCCACGAGAACAAGATCATTTTAAGAGGGCATCCCAATTTCCAGAAGCTCTGGGGGAATATAGAGTAGGAGATTGAAGCCTTGGAATAAATCATGTCAGCATATATGTCTTTAACACTAGCAGGCGATTTTGCATTTGGAACAATCTATATAAGTTGGTCCACTATTCCAGAGCGATGGATTCCCATGCTACAAAGAGCATTCTTAACTGATTTCCATTATGGAAGAAGCGAGACAGGCAAGTGAAGATCATGTGCGTCTTTCCACATGGGGATAGGGCTGCTCCAGGAAGAAATTAGTTTATCCCACGTGAAAATACCATTCCTATGAAGAAAAAGAATAAGATTTTCAGGGAAGAAAGCACAATCGCACCCGCCTACGATGGAGTCTATGCCGATGTAGATTTGGTTGCCAGAGAAATGGTTCCAACTCAGGTGCTCCAAGAAGTATTGCTGGACTTTCCTAATACTGAGCCATATATTAGAGCCATGGCTAACTCCGATTGATCCCCTCCTATACCAAAATTCTAGATCTTTGTCTTGTAGATATTTGTTTCTAATAGTTAGACTCCACAAACCTTCTCCATAAATGACTCTCAACAACAATTTGCATAATAGCGCTCTGCCAAAAGATTGCATGTCAAGCAAGCCCCATTCGCCAAGCTTTTTTGGCAGAGAGATCTTCTCCAGCTTCGACAAGTGGATTTTACTCTAACTGGAACTTCCACCCCATATAAAATTTGCCAACAATATATTCATCTTGTGAATAATGCTGGAGGGAAGGAAATAAATATGAGCCCAATAAACAGCTAATTGCGCTAAAACTGACTGTGATAGAATAAATATCCCTGCCAGAGAAAGAACCCTGTATTCCCAGGTCGAGATTTTTTATAGAACCTTTCCAGTACCCATTGCCAATCCGAACTGGAGTAGCCTTTGGCCTTTAATTGAAAACCCAGATATTTCAAGCCTTCTTTAATCGATTTTGAAACAATACGAAGCAGATCAGCAATCCAGATCACCATTTCCATGTTTGTATCATTATGGTGAAGGCAAGATTTTCCTTTGTTAATATATAACCCAGTGGCCCTCTGGAATCTATTAAGAATGTCATTGAGGTAGATCCATGAAGCCCTGCACAGCATGGCGAAGATGAGCACATCATCAACAAAAGGATTGTGTGATACATAGATATCCCTGCATATCCTAACCGGCTTGCATCGCTTTTTGGCCACGAGTTTACTGATCTGTAGACTGAGAGAGTTCATCGCCAGAATAAAAAGAAGAGGGGAGAGGGGACACCCCCGGCGAAGCCCCCTTTCCGCTGGAAAGAAAGAAGAAGGCATTCCATTTATAATCACCGAGTAATGGACATTATCTACACATGACATGATCCAACTGATGGATTGGGAGTTTAGACCCATCTTAGCCAATAAAACCCTCATAAATCCCCAATCCAAACAATCGTAGGCTTTCTGAAGATCAACTTTAAGAATGGCTCCGTACATCTTCCTTGATATCATTGAAAACAGGCTTTCTTGAGTGATAGCAACAACATCCAAAATGGTGTGTCCCTTCAAAAAAGCATGTTGGTCCTTGGAGAGGAAAGAGGCCAGCGTCGATTTCAATCTCTCCGCAATAATTTTGGAAATGATTTTGAAAGAGATATTGCATAAAGATATCGGCCCGAAATCATGAAAAGATTCTCCTTCATCCTTTTTTGGGATTAGAGCAATCAAGGTGGATGATGTGTTGTGGTGAATACTTCTAGACATACGGGATGCCTCTACCATCCGTAGCAGGTCTTTTTTGATGATGTCGAAGAAGTGGGTCTAGAACTCAATGGTCTAGCCGTCTAGGCCTGGGCTTTTATCTTTTTTAAAAGCTTTGAGAATGCCAAGAAGTTCCTCTTCTGTGATTTGCTGGAAGAAACTCACGTTCCCATCATCATCAAACATTTTTGGAGCCAATTCAATCCCCCAAAGAACATCCTAAAAGTCGCAGACTTCCCTCCTTTTGTAATGATTTTTAAAATTCCTTACTGCTTCATTTGAAATATCCTGTTGGGAGACGAAATAACCATCCTTTCCATCAAAAATTCTCTAGATTGTGTTTTTTTCCCGCCTTGTATTTGTAACTTTATGAAAAAATCTAATGTTCTGATCGTCGTCCTTTAGCCAAATTGCCCTACTTTTGAGCCTCCAAGAAGCCTCTTCCTGTTGCAGAAGCTTTTGCTTTCTTATTTCCAGATCTCTTATGCGGCATTTGATACTGAGAGGAAAATCATTTACACTCGTAGCCCCTAAAATGTTGTCCAACTCCTTTTGAATGTCATGAAGCGCCTGCCTGTCCTTTTTTTTTTCTGTCTTGTTGCTACTCCTTCGACACCTTTCTCAATATCACCATCTTATCCCTAAAAGTCATAAATGGGGGGGATAAATCTCTTGCCGATAGATCCTTCCATGATTTGGATATAATCTCATTGTAATCTGGGACCTCTAACAAATTTCTATTAAATTTGAAGGGGTATCCCATTCTAAAGCCCTTCTCCCGCCAGCTTAGGAATATAGGCCTACGATCAGAAGAAAAGGCCGACCCTATAAAAGAGATGGGCATGCCCATTTTTTCTATAATTCTTGCATGCAGAATGAACCTATCAATCCTCTTAGCAATATATGCTTCTCATGATCTGCCATTGTCCCATGTAGGCATCATTTTAGTAGGAGAAATATCCACAAGATTTTTGTTAAGAAGTTCCATATTAACACGATCAACAAGCGGGTCTCTTTTTCTGCATTTACCCCAACATTCATGAGAGCTTAAGGTTAAATTTAGGTCTCCCGCAATTATCAGAAATTCAAGTTCAAAAATTTCCGAGGAAAACATATTTTCCCAGAAGAGGAACCTGTTCTTATAGGGCGCATAAGTGTTTAAAATATTAAAATGAAAGCTTTGACCTCTGAGAGAAGCCGAGATCATAATACCAGCAAAACACTTATATGCTTTGGCATTGATCCAATCGGGTTCCCATAAGACTGCCAGTCCCCCAGAAAGGCCTCTTGCCTCAGAAGCAACCATAAACCATGTAGGAAACATTTTCCTAAAGTAGGAGATGGAGGCCCGGCTGCAGTGCATGGTTTCTTGGATTAGAATAATTTTTGGACGAGCTGAATGGAAAATCTCCTTTAGCGCCAAGAATTTTGGGTTTGCGCCTAAACCCCTAATATTCATGGAAACAATAAAAGTCATTTGGAAGGCTCACCAGCCATGCTAGCTCTAAGGGGCTGAGGATTAGTCATATCATGAATGGGAACATCTACAAGGACCAAGTTCCTTACTCCAGACTCTGAAGCAATCGTTCCCCCCCTAAAATGCTGACTACCTCCAATGTGTTTTTTCCTAACAATAATATTTCTTAAGGAATTAGGACTAATGAAGGGCGAAGCAGGGCTATTCGGTTTGTGAATGGTTAAAGGTTCTAGTTCGAGAGATTTTTTATAGAGCAGAAAATCAATATCACTGTCATAGCGGTTCATCGGAGAAGACTCAGGGGAATTGAAAGGGGTGGCAGCCACCCAAGGCTCTTTGCCTTTAGAGGATGGACAAGTATTCTTATCCGGTGTCAGGGAGGAGGATGAGACCGTGATAGAATGGGAGCCAATGATAAAATCTCTTAATTGCATTGGCGGAGGAGAAGGAACAGCCTTGACATCTGATGGCTCGGGGATGGGTGTGCAAATATATGATGAAGACCTATTATTATCGAGACCAACAGGATTAGATGGGGAGGCTTGTCTGAAATTAGGCCCTAAAGAAAGGTCCGGTGGAGATAACTGATGAGACAGAGGTGGCTCCAAGCTTTTTAGAGTCTGTTCATCAAAAGGATCAGTCGCTGATAGACTTACGGAGGATGAAGAAAGCTTCTTTGCAAGGGGAATGGAAGGGTCCACCCAACTTCTGCGATGGATCAGCCTTAATTTCGGAATTGCATAGCGCTTGCAATTTTTTATCAGGTGCCCAGTTCTGTGGCAAGAGGATCTCCTAAAAAGAATACCCAAAAAGTCTAACCTTTGTTTAATACTTATGGGTCCCCAAGCAATCTCAATATGATTAGGGTATCTCCCTTTATATGCCTTCTCAATGAGAATCCACGCTATCCTTTTATCCTCGGCACCATGGATCCACATAAACGAATTTGCCAATGGAGTTCCTATTTCTACGAGGGATTCCCTAGACCACATTTCCAATAGAAGATTTAGGAGTTTAAGAGAGATCAAACTATTTGAAAGAGTGTTTTTTAATAAATCAAACCCGATATACCACTTGTAGAGGGCAAGAAAGCTTATGCGTGAGTGTTTACATATCATCTTACTCTCTTCCTGTTAAAATAATTATGAAAAATTATCTAACAAATTATTAATAATATCTTACTTTCTTCCTATTCTTTACTTCCTAAATATAAACTTTTTACTTTAAAACAAGTACGTTAAAAAACAATTATGAAAAAATTTCTAACAAATTATTAATAATATCTTTTAAACTTTTCCAAAAATACATGGATTGAGATCTTGAAATGTTCGATTGAGATTTGCATATGCGAGGCGCATGGTTATTGCTTGGAAAGAAATTACGCTGACCGTTTAATTGATTTGTTTTTTTTCAGATGTGACAACTTCTGTGTGGGATTGAGAAAAAAAAGTTAATTAGGAAAAGGTCGAACATAGAAACTCCACAATCACAATGAAGATCATCACGCACCCGTCGTCGAAATTAAATATTATCCCCCGGTACATTCACCTAGGGTCACTATAGCGACGCCTATTGGTGCATAGTTCACGGGACTGCAATCATTTCCCTTCGCATGGTTGAAAAACTGACTTCACAATGATTACATTTTATCTTTGAAATGAGTAAGGTGATATTAGCAATAATGATAATGTTTTTACACAAGTTAAACTTTAATATTATGTGTTCGTTTCTTTTATCATTATTTTTAATTTACATTTAAATAATTTAGTTTATTATTTTTATTTAGATGAAACCATGATAAGAATATTTTAATTTTTAATTAAATTAATGAAATAAAGAATAGATTATATTTAGATAAGATACTTTTTAAATAATATTATTTTGAAATTTAAAATGAAATTATAATATTAGAAATTAAAATTTAAAATGAAATTATAATATTAAGAAAATTAAAAGATAAAAGAAGTTAATTATAGTTATTAATTTTTTTTTACAGTAAGGAAAAATCAAAATGAGTAAAATAAAAAAATAACTCTCAAAAATACTATAATCAATTAAATATTGGAGAATCTAAAAAATATTTGAAATAATTTTTATTTTGAACACTTAGGGGATTAAAAATAAAATTACACCCTCTTTAAATATCCATTGTATATTTATATTATTTATGATTTTGAATATTTTATCACATTACATTTTCCTAATTTTAACTCAGTGAAATTAGTAGATTTTCGATTTTTTTTTATTATTTTTTTATAAAAATTCTAAAAGTATACCTAATCCGCTATTTTTTAAAAGTTTATAAACTGAATTTAATTTTAGTAAAAGTTAGTTACTATTATAGGGGTGGTAGGAGGGGCAAGGATTGTCGTTAATCTTGAAAAAATCATAAAATGTAGATTTGTTTGGGCATTGTGAATAAAGACCAATAATCAAGATGAGGCTTATAGGTTGTTCCTCGAAGTCTCTCTCCCCAAAAAAAGGGAATCAGGATATTGATGAAGGAGCATCTAACCTAGCTATCATGTTTACTGAAGGAGTTAGTTCCCTAATTTAGGATTTAATTACTTTAGGTATTTTTCTTAGGGTTTTAAGAGAAAATGAGAATTATTGTAATTAGGAGAAAGTTCGACAGTATTTTGGAAGAGTTGAAAGATTTGAGAGTTAGTTATATCTCATCTACAGATAAGGGATTAGGTGAGAGTTTTTATGGATTATGAGAGATATTGTGGGAGTTTGTTTAGGATCTAAAATCTACCTTGGATTCAGATCCAATCGTATAAATCTACGTGAGCCATGAGGCATCTAAAGTAGGAATGAGAGCGAAGAGTGAATGGCCAATTATTAAGCCAATATTTCTCTGGTAATTATTCTAAGGAATTATTTTGGAGATTTTATATGCATATGTATGGATTCGTTGTGTGTATGGATTTTAGTTTTATGTGTGGGGGTTTTATTTGCAGGCCCCTGCGCTATCATTTTGGTATTGGAGCCAGAAGATTCATGCGTGAAATATTGGTAATAGGAGATCTTGATCATTTGTGTTGAATCGTTGTTGATGAAGTCCACCTTCAGGAGAATTCCGTGTGAAACAGTATGAAAAAGAGACAGAAAAATAGGAAGGAGTGGAGACGGGGAGACGCGTTGCTATAGAGATAAAAACACGTTGTTGAAGATTGCGATTATGTGTTTTTTATATGTATCAATCGCCAGATAATAGATTTGTTGTCCTAGAAAGAGCAGATCTAGTCTCTTGAAAGGGCTTCGAAAAATATGAGGTTTAAAGAGATCATTGAGCCACATGAGGGAGGAGACCATTGTCGAGAAAGAAAATGTTGTTCTTAAAGAGAGTCATTGCAGTAGAAAAGCTACATGGTGCTTTTTTTTATTTGCAACTCATTGATGTTGTGTTTATACGTGTGGAAGAGACAGGGAACTGAGAGATTTTTATTGTCAAAGGAAAGGAGTATGGTTTTTATTTTTATGTTCTTTAAAAATGTCTTATTATGGAAAATTATTATGAATGTGTTCTCATCTCTATGCTTTCCAACAACTCGCAATTTATTTTATTTTCTAAGAAATATTGCTGACTTTTTTAATCTTTTTCCAGGTTCGAAGGTGATGTCCTTTGTAGAGCTTTGCCTTCAAAAGTATTTCCAACTATCCTACGCTCAAAACTTGCATGTAGTATTGGGATTGTGTTGGAGGCATTACTCCATAGAACAGTTCGAAATTTCCCAAGTGAAAATGTTTCCTGGAATTGTGGTGCATGTTTATATTGGACGTTATTTCTATGATTCAACTTAGCATGTTAACCCATTCGTCATTTTTAGGTCGGTCACTGCAGGTTTCACCTACCTGTAGGATGGAGATGATTTTGTTTCCTCATTCGCCAGGTACCTACTGCCTATCATAATTCTAGTTTTGGGATTTCTCCCAAGCCTCTGCGATGTTCAAATTTCTGATTCAGTTTCGGCCCCTTTTGATATTAATTTTCCCTTCCTTTGCTTCTCCTCTACACAGGCACTTTGAGGGAAATTTGGAATTCCTTGGCTCACTGGGCGTAGTTCTTGCTTATAAGCAGTAGTGGATAACTCATTGTTCTTTTCCCTTTTCAGGTTGGTGTCCCACGCCACTTCTTACAGTCATCGCTCCTGCGATGGTTTTGAGGTTATAGGACCATATGGAGGACAAGTCGTGTATCAAGTTTCCCACATGAAAACAGTCCTCCTCTATTTCAATTCCTATAAAGACGCCCTGGGGTGGCATTTTCTGCCGAGGCAGAGGCATTAGTTTTGGGTAATTCTTCGTTTTAATATCTTGGCGACATTTAAATTATTACTTTACATACGCAAGGAGAGAGCAGGTTAGAAATTAATGCACTATAGGTTGGTTAGTGTTAATTGTCATACTGTCTATCCTATCCTATTGTATATCATACTGTTTTTACTCCAGTTATTTTGATTTGATTTGGGGGAAGCGGAATTGTAAACCCATGCTGAGAGGTTACACATAAATAGTTAATTTTGTATATGAGTAGTGTTATTGTATTTTTTTTTCATGCCCGCTTCTTGAGATTTCTACCATTGCTTATGGTTTTTCCTTTCTTGTTACAAAATGATAATGCCTAGCTTCCTTCATTTCTTTATTGTCGCATAGTTATTAACAATTCTTACATTCCTAAGATTGATTGTTATTAGTTTGTCATTTTGAATATAACTATTTTTATTTTTATTCCCTTTGTGAGAGAGTCTCTTTCTTATGGAGTGTATTGGGCTAAAAACTATTATGAAACCAGCGTTAAGAAAGGTAGAAAAGATAGATCAACGCCTTAGAATTTAGCCTCTTCGAGGAGGCAACTTCCTTTACATTACATAAATGAACAATTCTTGGATGATAGAAATGAAAAGACCTCCTTTCTATATATAGGAGCCTAAGGGGTCATAACATAATGAGAGCTGACATAACAATAATAATGTAAGGGAACAATAATAACAATAGTGGGCTTCTATGGGGCACAATAGTCACAATATGTGCACTACGTGGGTACATCAATATAATAAGTGGGTTGTACTAATAACAATAAGGGGTTACACTAGTAGTATAGGGGCCTAACATGCCCCTTTCCTTTATAAAGTGTTGTCTTCAACACTTGAGTAGTTTTTGATGCTTCTGTATAAAATTCTTGTCCTTCCATGTGGAATCTTTAGCGATTAAGTTCTTCCACTTGATGAGATACTCTGAAATTGATCGATTTCGTAGCTGTCGGGTTCTTGTTTCTGTGACTGCTCCAGGTCCAATATGATTTTTCTTTCCTCTTCAATTTTTGGCAATATTGTTTGAATTGGGATCTTTTGCAACTTTTGAATAAGTGGCCATACTTCTTCGTCCTTCTTCCATTCATCCCTTACTTTGTTTATCCAATTTGGTTGGATAATAGAAATAGCACAAAACAATGCTTCCACATCCTCATCCTTGAAAAGTCTTCCCATTTGCTAAGGTCGCCATTTTTTAAGTGCATGTAGTATTGCCAACATTTCCTTCTCATAAATAGCTTGCCTGAGATGTAGCAGTAAAAATACCCAATCACCTACATCAAAACATTTTTCACTACGATGTTGATCTACCTATTGTTT
>APFE031411055.1:198158-214589 GCA_000404065.3 Pinus taeda | reverse complement strand
CTAAAATATTTAGGTCTCTTCCCTTCTCTTCTGATCACTTTTGAGATACCACGCAACTATCTTCTTTTCAAATTTAATTTTTTTATTAACACTTGGATTCACTATCCAAACTGGCAAGCACCGTGGTATGGGGGTTAAGATTCTCACACCTCAAATTCCCTTTTCAATCCACATGTATGTTCATATTCCCATATTCATAAAGTTAGTCTTTAAACAGAATTTCATTTCGAGTCATAGGGTATACACATATTTTAATTAACTTCGGATCTCAAATATTGAAATTTATAATCCTTTAAATAAAGGTATAAGACAACATCTAGTCTTGCCATTCTTAATAAAAAGATATACAAAGTGGCATAAAGATAAACAACTTCTCAGAATAATTTGACTGTTATCTAATACAAAGTTAGAAAAAGTGAAATAATATAAAAACGAGAGAACAACTTATCACGAATAATTGAATCGGTATCACCATAAGAGGATAACTTGGAAAATCTCATACGTTCACAACCCAACCTTGAATTATCATCCTCTAGTTCACCCTCTTGCTAATATGTTCCTGTGAGTGATCAACCCCCTTGTTAATCGATTTAGTGGGTATTTAATACCTTTCTTTCATGATAAAGCTTTCATTAGTGACGTCCTTCTTTTGTGGACTTTTTATCCACTTGCCTAGGATTTTCCATTAAAGCCTGCCTTTCTGTCCCATGATGCTTTTAAGCTTTGCTAAGCTTAGAATCTCTCCCTAGCTAAGAAACTTAATGGATCATTCTCTCCCATCTATTAATTTTATCTAGAATTATTATCATGAAAGATTATCCAATCTCATTTACCTATGATATTATATATATATATATATAATATATTATATATATATATATTATATATATAAGATATATATAATTTGTTTTGGGAAGACTCTCATTTTCGAGTTTCTCATTCCGAAGTACTTCGATCCTCTTCTGGTTATTTATTAATAAAATTATATATTTACATTATAATATCAATGTCTTCATGGCCTTTTTCCACTATGCCTACCGCACAATACCATTAAAAAAAACATTACACCAATGGAGGGATATTACAATAGTTGGGTAATGAATTTGATTTATGCCGAACTTGACAATTTTTTGAGTTATGGTGCATTGGAATGGTGTTTTGGTGATGATTTTATCATTTTCTAGTCATATTTTCAAGGTCTTCCATATCTCTCTTCATATTTTTTTATTGGCAGAGAGCTTCTTATTGACTATAATCAATGTTTATTTACAATAACTATCATTCCTCCAAGGAAAATAATAATCGCTCACAGAGGCAGTGTCATCAATATTGGGTTTAAATCAACTCTCCACTTTTCCTATGATATTGTAGATATTGTGTTTGATGTAGTCACTATGGAGGTACATAAGGAGATTCTGGTGCTGGAAAACATGGAGGCAGGGAATTTGCGCATATTATTCTCATTCAGAATTTGTGAGGGATGATGTAAAGTCACTTCCTACTCCTGGTAGGTTTAGGAAGGGGAGACATCGTTTTATGAGTTCTTTCGCCATGAATAAATAATTGTTGAACATGTTGTGTCTTGTCTTTAAGGATAAATAGGTGAAAAACTATAATTTTTTATTGTCCTTAGAAGACCTCAAATGCATGTTGCACAACTTGAAATTCTATTCGGAAAATGTAGACTCTCGTCTGGCGAAGGTGGAGAGTTTCTTGGTGAATGATTATGATTTAGGGGATCCTATTGATCCTACAACTGATAGTGTTCAAACCCCTACTCTAATTCCTTTAGATGATGACTAGGTTGATACCTTTTGTTTTTTCTTTTGCCTTACCATTTTTTTCATTTGAGTTTGTACTTTCAAGATATATTGTTGCTCTCAACTTGCACAAGCTTAATGGGTTATTTTGGGCATATGTGCTTGAACTCTCCTTCAGAAAGATTTGTGTGTTATCGTATTTGGTTGCTCCTTTCTTTTGCAGGATTAATGTGTTCTTCTGGATTGTATAGGCACACACTCCTTTTGTAAGCTCCGTGCACTAAGGAGATGCAGTAATTTCATTACCAATTTTGTTGGTCATGGGGATGCAGAGGTTATAGACACTATCTTATTTTGGTTCATTGTTGACTGTAATAAGCTTGTTATCTCTTTCCAATGTCAACAATCGACATGGAGTAAATTTTTGGTGTATTGTTGCATGGTGCTATGACAAAATTGTTGGCTATTGGAAAAAATGATGATCTTAACTTCTTTGATGTTCTAATAGGAAAATTTATTGGAGGAAATCTTGTTTTCTTCATCTGCTTTCTATCGAAATCATGCATGACTTTTATTTTGTTGTGTGATACATCGACATATGGTGACTTTGGCCTAATGATAAATGATTATGGTCTTAATTATGTTGGGTTGTCAGTTTATCTTGAAGGTCATGGATACTTGTATAATGATCGATATAGTATAGTTAAACTCTTGCTAACAAGATCTGTGTGGCCATGGGAATTGTAAAAAATGGTTTGTAAAATTTCTCCATTTTTAGTGATAAGTAATATGAATTATTTTTATTCACAAAAAGATGCATTTATGATGTACATGGTATTTAATTGCACTTGGTGGGTTTTGGTAATAACTACATGCATATAGTGTCATTTTTAACCCAATCATTAAGACAATTAAAGCTATAAAACTCACCATTTATTTATGAGTGCTTTAGTTTAATAGTAATTATTTTATCACATCTTTATTCATAAAAGGGGTTTTAAAATTGTGGAAAAAATCACTAATATCTTGCAAGTTTTGGCGATATATAGAGTTTGGGAGGTTATAAATATTGGAGGTGGAAAAAAGGATATCTTATAAAATATGTTTTTTAATTAAAAAGATATATTAGGATGAAATTTCAGCAAAAACATTTTGAAAGATAGTTTTCAATATATGGGTAAATTAGAGGCATTCTTTATTGTGCCACAATTGAATGTTTTATGTCACAACTTCACTAAGTGGACACTTTGCACATTTATCATCTAAATTTGGAGTCAAAGAATTTATTTTGAGTCTTGGTTATGTCATGAAACTAGAACTTATTAGTTATGTTGGTGGTATTATTGGTTTCTTGGGTGAATGCCCTTCTTTTGCAGGCTTACATTTTCTTTTCACCTTGATATGTCACTCCTTCTTGGCCCCTTATTCATACTTTTTGGGTTTAGCTAAGGAATTTAAAGGATAATCCCTAAATAGATTACCTTTTTCGTGGTTATTTGTATAATGGAAAGATATTTATTCATAGTATATTGTTTGTAAACAATCCATATTAGCTAATATAAATAGACTCTTGGAAGGAACAAAAAATGCTCTACACAATTTTTTGCATGAGTTATATATATTTCTATTTTTTTCTAGTATTTTATCAAAAATCCCATATTCTTTATATCTTGACAAATATCTCTTTGAATATAGCTAATTCCACACCATATATATGGTGAAATAATCCTTTTGAGTCTAGAGATATTCATATATAAATTTCTATACACATTTTTCTAGTGGAAGAGGACTCCACCCTCCTTAGAGAACTTATCCTTGTTTTCAAAACTTATGGAAATGGAAACAATAAAATCCTTCTACAATAGCTCCAAATCTACCTACCGTTTCAATTCCCATTTTGATTTTATCCACCATATTAATTCCTTTCCTTAGAGTGAAATCCACCTAAACTTCTCAATGAGCGCATGATCTTTCACATATTGAATGTAGTCTCTAACCATAGGTAATGTAACTTCATATTTGAAGTTTTCAATCACCTTAGCTAGTGTAGGGCTACACCCGGGTCAACCCACACATACCCACAATTTTCATTTATTTAACAATGCATCCACAACTGTCCCAAGATATTTAACTCAATGAAGGAGTTAAATCTTTGGACCATAAATGGTCAAGGCCACTTTATACAACCATTCCTTTATATTGGAACCAATCACCCCACTGTAACCCTCTGTCGGGACTATAATAAACCTTCAGAACCATAGTCCCTATATATAACTTTTCATATGCTTTGGCTTCACACAAAATGCTATCAGCACTAATCTCTAGGTGAAATACTTACACAAATGAATTCCACACAAATACACCTTATTCCTCCTTTATACAGTTTTGCACAGAACTTGAGGCTAAGACCTTATCGCAATCGGCAAGCGCATTTTCAATGGGTCATACATATATATATGCCAACACTCCTCCTCCAACTCGAATATAACTATCAGATCATTTAACACATGCTTTTTGCGTTAAAAGAGACGCACCATATAAACTATCAGAAATATTAAACATGTGGAAATACAAAGGAAATCCTGCACCAACTCATGTACTGGACTTCAAATGTTATGTATTTGTGTTCTCAAATGCCATTGGGTCTGCTCCTTCCAAGTCTGTCTGCTTATAATCCCGATCACTATCAATGTCGATATATTATCAACACCGATTGGCGATTATCATTGTTGGTGTTATCACAACACTCATATTATTGACCCTTGCCACCTTTGATCGCCTATATATGATTTAATTGTGACCGTTGACCTGGCCATGATCCAATGGTCCGCAATTAATCGCTGCTCGCTCTTCGCAATTCTCCAAGGCTCATTTCGATCACTTTAAAAGGGTCTTCTGCCAATGCGATTAAATCACAACCATTGATCTATAAGATCTAATGGACGCTGAGTGTCACTTGCACTTTTCCGTTTATTCCTCTTGCTTGGAATTTCTCCACTGTTTTAGTAAGTTTTCTATGGTTTCTTAGTTTTATTCAAGGCTTCGACTTTTTCCTTTCCACTTCTCAAGCACTCTGAGCTTACTCCTTAGTGAATGCTCACTCTACTACCTCTCCAGTGCTTCGGTTTGCCGCTTTAAATAGACTCGATGGTCCATTTCGATTCTGCTCAATCGACCTCCTCTCTCTCTCTCTCTGTCCTTCAGAACTTTGTCTGTAACCCATTGTCATAGAACCTACAAGTTCAATTCATAATTGATCATAAACACACAATTCACACTCTGTTGAGACATTCATAAATAAATTTGTATATACATTAATGTAAATGTAAAGACTACATTCGAGAATCCTCATCTCTGCTAATAGTGTCCCTAATAATGAATAATAAATATAAAAAATATAATATAATTTAAATATATAACAATAAATAAAAAATAGTGATGGTAAATAAATAATAAATTAATTACATTCTCTAAATAAATATAAATAAGAATAAAGAGAAAAATAGTAAAAATCAGTAAAGCTATCAAAAATTAAAAAAAAAGGAAATAAAACAAGGAAGTAGTAAAAATCAGTAAAGATATCAAAAGCTAAAAACGAAAGAATAAAATAAGAAAGTAGTAAAGTTGGATGTTGACACATGGAGTGTGTGCATGTGGTTCCCCTTCCAATGTTTGCTCTATTTAATAAATGGGGAGGAAGATGAGAGGCATTCCATCATTCCATGATTCCACCATTGGGAGAATAGTGTTGTTAGACAAAGGATTCCCTGGCAGTAGTACGTTGATTGAGGGCTCGGGGGTGGCCAACTGTAGCAAGATTTTGTGCAACCTAGCCTATGGTTGGGTGGAGAGTCGTCCCTAAGACTTTGTTGCAGTTAGCAGAATTCAACTAGCATTCAACTAGTGTTCCACAGGTAAGTTGTCTCTCCTCAACATTTCTTTTGAAATTTAATGTTAACTAGCTGATAAATTGTGTGTTGATTATAAATCGCATGATTAATCTAATTAATTATGTGTTGTTATTTCAGAGGTGTTATTATTTTTATTATTTATTATTTATTATTAGGGGACATTACATATGGTATTAGAGCCTAGGTTCCACTCTTAGGGCCTATAGACATTTTAATGTAGAAAACTTCATTCCTTCGTTTTATCGATGGGCTGCGACAAAGAAAAATTTCGAGTGTGGCTATGACTTAAAGCTTTTGACTCTAGTTGTGACTTATCACTCACATAATGTGGCTCTGCAAGTTTGTTGCTAAAGAACTCCATCCATGTAAATCCCAAACCCAAAAATATCAAATAGATACATGCTTGTTTTCTCCAATCCTATACAATAAACTAAATATGGTGGCAATATTATTTTTGAACGATTTTAATGTTTAAACATATGATTGAGAGTCAAAACATTGCCTTGAGAATGTTTCAGAATGTCATACTCCTTGTTTTTGCATACGGATTTCTTGAACAAGTTGTTTCCTTATTCTATTGGTATCGATCAAACAAAAATATACATAGTCTTCAATTTCATCCGATGTCTTAGCAAAACATAAATAATTTTTTTTCTTAATTGATTTACAACTCGCCATCCCCGAGCCCTCAATCAACGTATTATTGCTAGGGAATCTTTTGTCTCACAACACTATTCTCCCAAGAGAATGGATGGTGGAATCATGGAATGATGGAATGGCTCTCATATTCCTCCCTAAATAGAGCAAACATTGGAAGGGAACTACATGCACACACTCCATGTGCCAACATACAACTTTACTGATTTCTTGCTTTATTCTTTTGTTTTTACTTTTTGATATCTTTACTAATTTTTACTACTTCCTTGTTTTATTTCTTTTATTTTTACTTTTTGATAGCTTTAATGATTTTTACCACTTTTCTGTTTATTCTTATTTATATTTATTTGAGCATGTAATTAATTTATTAATATTTATTATTTATTTGCTATTAACTATTTTTTATTTATTGTTTATTAAATTTATTTAATAATATATATAATATTAGATAATAATAACAATATAAAAAATAGTAATAAGTAAATAAATATTAATAATAATAATTATAAATTAATTTATATTATTTATTATTTATTTATATTCTATTTTTGTTTATTGTTTATTATTAATTTAATATTATTATTATTAGATAAATAATAACAATAAAAAATTAGTATAGCAATAAATATAAATAATAATAAATTAATAAATTAATTACATGCTCAAATAAATATAAAGAAGAATAAAGAGAAAAATCGTAAAAATCAGTAAAACTATCAAAAAGTAAAAACAAAAGAAATAAAACAAGGAAGCAGTAAAAATCAATAAAGATATCAAAAAGTAAAAACAAAAGAATAAAACAATAAAGAATTAAAGTTGTGTCTTGACATATGGAGTGTGTGCATGTGGTTCCCCTTCCAATGTTTGCTCTATTTAGGGATGAATATGAGAGGCATTCCATCATTCCATGATTCCACCATCCATTCTCTTGGGAGAATAGTGTTGTAAGACAAAGGATTCTATGACAGTAGTACATTGATTGATGGCTTGGGGGTGGTGAGTTGTAAATAAATTAAGAAAAAAAATTATTTATGTTTTTCTAAGACATTGGATGAAATTAAAGACTATGTATATTTGTGTTTGATCGATATCAATAGAATGATGAAACAACTTTTCAAGAAATCCATATGTAATAATAAGAAATATGATGTTCTGAAATGATCTCAACGTAATGTTTTGACTCTCAATCATCTGTTTAAACTTTACAATCGTTGGAAAATAATATTGCCACCATATTTATTTTATTGTATAGGACTTGGAGAAAACAATCATGTATCTATTTGATCTTTTTGGTTTTGGGATTTACGTGGATGGAATTCTTTAGCAGCAAACTTGTAGAGCCACATTATGTGAGTGATAAGTCACAACTAAAGTCAAAAGCTTCAAGTCATAGCCACACTCGTACGTTTTCTTTGTCGTAGCCCAACGATAAAACGAAGAAAGGAAGTTTCTACATTAAAATGTCTATAGGCCCTAAGAGTTGAACCTAAGCTCTTATACCAATATGTAATGTCCCTTAATAATAAGTAATAAATAATAAATAATATATATAATATAATAGATAATAACAATAAATAATAATAATAATAGTAATAATAATATAATAAAAATTAATTTAAATTCTAACTATATAGTATTTAATGAGAAAAAAATTAAGTGGAAGAATCTCTTGTCAAACTTGAAGGGTGAAGCTATGATAATGTGATCAAGTGGTATTGAGATGGGAAATTGATGAGATAATTCAATCTTTTTGTATGAGAATGATAATTATTAAGTGATGTATAAATCACCATGGATTAGCAAGCTTTCAGACAAGTGAAATAGCATGATATAAAATTAATCTTGATGACTAAATGTTTATATGAAATTGTGGCCTTAGAATTGATAAGCCAAAGGGTACCAAAGGATTTTAGTTTTGAGATTTTTGAGATTGATGACTTAGGGAATGATTGTCTGGCCAATAATATCTTAACAATGAATTTCAATAAAATTACTTTGGGAAGGAAGATTACATGATGAGACATTAAGTCTCAAGATAATGAGGCGCATTTGAAATTTAAATATGTACTCAAATTAGTATATCTATGGTGTAAATAGACAACTTCCTAGTTGAAAAGAGTGGAAATGATTATTGAAAAGTAATTGGTATCTTTATGAAAACATGAAACTAATAGTATTGGTGAGATAACTTATGTCCAAGAGGAATGTTGAATAATTTTATTTTTGGTATCATTGTTTATACAGAGTGCTTATAGTGTATTATTGTTCTATATATGATAAGTATTGAGATGGTTATCATATTAATGATGTTTCATGATGTGATGGTAGGTGATAAATGGATATAGTTCTCATGAGAGGTTAACGATGCAAATGTGATGCTTATTTATTTATTTGTTATGTTAATGATGGTGTATGCTCATGATGGATATGATATGCATAGGGATCATGATGTTATGATATGATGTATATTGACATGTAGTTAATTTATTCTATGATGTCGTGATAGATCTGTGATGAAAATATGTTGATGTTATAAATTATGATTGTATTTCATAAAGTGAAGAATGTGGTATTTTCATGCAAGTTTTATGGCATGCATGAGCATGTAGTTGGTTATTAATCAGAATGTTGTGATTAAAAATGATGTTATGTTTTCATGATGACATGCAAGACTTGGCATGTAGATTATTTTATATGATACTATGATTATAACTAATGAAATGGCTGCCTTTTGAGATGTGGTGACTAATAGGAACTCCACAAATGGGCCAAGAGGGCCAGTTTATTTGATGATCTCATGGGAGCCCATATCTGCGAGGGAAAATATGTAGCATCATATGGACTGGGGACAAACTCAATCAACATTACATATGCCAATGGTTCATTTTTCTTGTATAACTCTTGATAAATATCTCTTGAGGGCTATGGGACCATCTTGACGAGGCCAAGTCCCTGATATTGAAGGCTAGGCACCTAGTATTGTATTGGGATGCCGATGTCTGGTAGGGATGTAAGGACTTCGATGCTTGGGGTTGTGCACCTTAGTGAGTTGTGGAGGGAGTGGGCCAACATTGCGAGATGCCCGGTGACATTGAGCACTATATTAGATGCCTTCCTTGGGGCAGACGAGGTCTGAGTGAGGTACGAGCATTGGGGCCAACCTTGGACTAGGATACAAACCGAGGAGGCTTATTCTTGATTCCAAAAGTGGGAAAAATGATAGATATTCCTTGGGATTTCCCAGGTGTTGTGAAACTTTTGATGCTTGCTGGTTATATTAGTTCAATAGAGGGTGCCGGGACTGTTACATGAAGTAATAAATAACAAAATAAATGTAATGTCCCTTAATAATAAATATAAATAATAAATATATAATATAAATTAAATAAATAATAAAAATAAATAAATAATAGTAATAGTAAATAAATAATAAATTAATAAATTAATTACATGCTCTAAATAAATATAAATAAATCCTGGATGCGGGTGACAGTTAAGGTTTTCAGGCTGATGGGACAGAGGTCCCGTGGAGACCACGTGCCCATCACGCGCAAGGCGCAATTGGGCAGTGAAGGAGACAGTAACCCCAGGACGGTGGCCTTAATAGCCACAGGTTGGTAGGCCAAAGGCATTTACGCTTCGGCCTCTCTTGGCTGCGCTTCCCCTCTCAGCTCTGCGATGGATTTGACTGCAGCTTTTATGGCAGATGACCACCGAGGTAGAGATGGAAGCTCTATAAACAGTGGCCCTATCCACCCTCCTGGCCTCATGCACTCTGAATTATGCGTTCCTGCCCGCCTGCAATCCAACCTCTAGGTAATCCGAGTCCAGTTCTTGGTTCAGGCAGGCTCTGCCCTGTTTTGTCACAGCTCGAACCTACCTGTTCGGCTGAATTACCCCTTGAATCTCCCCACTAGCATGGTTCGTGAGCGCCCACGGTTGCTGAGCCGCATGGGCTCCAGTAGAGGGGGAACCTCACGACGCCCCGCTGCGGAGGATTCCCGCCCTCCCTGTCACTACCCACACTGCCATTGCTACTGTCATTGCCCCAGCTCGACCATCACTCATCCTTCTCGGCCTACCCAACTCCTGGAAGCCAGCTCCTTTGGCACCTCTCGTGCACCCTTCTTTGGCTCAGCCATCTTCTCTTTTGATAGTCGTCTGACCAGGCCGCGCATCAATGCTCATATCTCTATTTTGTTCATCAATGAACTGGAGGAGGAAGGAGGCACCAGCTCTCTGCCTCTTCCAGCTCCCCCGCAAGAAGAAAGCCATGCAGCCAACGCGACACAGGAAGACAAGGGAAAGAGGGTTGAGGCTCTGACTCCTCACAAGGACGGCAGCGAATCTCCACCTACAGAGGCTGAGGAAGCTGCAACAACGTAGCTGGAGGAGGACTACTACAGACCCTGCCCGATAGTGGAGGAGGAGCCGGAAGAGGAGGAGACGGAAGAATAGCACGCGGCTCCAGTTCGGGAATTGAGGTCTGGGTGTTGGCTCTTGGCTTCTCTAGTCAGGCTTCTTCGTCCACTTGTCGTTGTCTGTTCATGTGTTGTTTTTGTCACGGCCGTTGACGTGTCTTAGTGTCAAGGTTTTGGGGTCGACGTGTCTTAGTGTCAAGGTTTTGGGGTTCTTTTGGGTATGAGGAACTTAGCCTCTGTGGCGCTCCCCTGCATGGGATTGATGGTTTCTGCTATGGTTTTGGGTTCTCCCGTGCGAGGGATTGGTGGTCGCTGATCTGGTTGCTGGTTTTCCCCTACGTGGGAACTTTCTTGGTCCTCCCCTGCATGGGAATTTCTGAGTCTTTTTGTAGGCATGGCCAAAAGGTTGAGCCCGTCTGCCAATATCTCTGGTAGCAAGCTCCCGCTGTAAAGCCTGACTGTAACTGTATCTTCAACTTTTGTACATAATAGAATAGCCCTAATTCAGAAAAAAAAAAAAAAAATAAATAAATAAATAATAAATAAAATAAATAAAATAAATAAAATAAAATTAAATAAATAAATAATTTAATTAAAATTAAATTAAATTAAATTAAATTAAATTAAATTAAAAAAATAAAAAATAAAATAATAAATAAATAATATAAAAAAATAAATAAATAAAAATAAGAAAAATATATATATATAAGAATAAACAGAAAAATAGTAAAAACCAGTAAAGCTATCAAAAAGTAAAAATAAAATAAATAAATCAAGGAAGTAGTAAAAATCAGTAAAGATATCAAAAAGTACAAACAAAAGAATAAAACAAGAAAGCAGTAAAGTTACATGTTGACACATAGAGTGTGTGCATGTGTTTCCCCTTCCAATGTTTGCTCTATTTAGAAGATGGGGAGGAAGATGAGAGGCATTCCATCATTCCATGATTCCACCATCCATTCTCTTGGGAGAATAGTGTTGCAAGACAAATGATACCCTAGCAGTAGTACGTTGATTGATGGCTCGGGGGCGGCTAGTTGTAGCAAGATTTTGTGCAACTGAGCCTACGGTTGGGTGGAGATTCGTCCCCAAGACTTTGTTGCAGTTATCAGAATTCAACTAGCGTTCAACTAGCATTCCACATGTAAGTTGTCTCTCCTCACATTTCTTTTGAAATTTAACGTTAACTAGTTGATAAATTATGTGTTGATTATAAATTGCTTGATTAATATAATTAATTATTTGTTGTTATTTCGGTGCTATTAAATCACCCAGGCCTAATTCAACTATTGGTGGCCTCCTCCTCTGCCTGTAGGCTTACATATGTTTATATAGAAACTAAGATTGGATTACTATGAAGGACTTGATCCCATCCTTTAACAAAAACCTAAATCTCGCTACGTGCATGCATATGTACATACATGGCAGACTTTATCCATTCCATCTTTTCCTTGTTCTAAATTAGAAAAGCCCCCTATTTTTCTCATGGTCCACATCTATCCTCCCTTTTATGCCGAAAAGATATCCCTTGCTCCTAGAATCATGGAGCTACTCATGTTCTCATTTATTTGTTTTGAGAGCATCTAATTAAATCAAACTTAAAAGTCTAAATATTAAATTGACTTGAGATAGAAAACTAATTTCCCAAAAACACATGACTCCTTATGTCTACTATTTATAATGATTTTCCTTGGGCTGAATGCTCCTCCATCAAACTCCCAAAGTAGAAAATATTCATGATCTCGTGATCATGTGTCTTCTGGTCTTGGTCTTCCTAGATCCCACACTTTGTTCCATAACTGTCTAGATGCTTTATTCCTTTGTTGCCACTACAATTTTGCTATATTTTGCTCCATTTTCTTCTTCCTATCAATTAGGTTCAAATTCTAATTGATCTTCCTTGCTGCTGTTACCATTTTCTTCCATTTGAATTACTTCATCATCTGCTACCATATTTCTTCAATTTCTATGTCCGGCATATCTTTGGGTTGGTCCATCTTCTGCTTCTTACTTCTGTCTTCCTCTCTTTGTTTCAGGTTATTGTTGTTGTCTTCTATGCTGACTTTTCTTTTACTTGCTTCATTCTTTGGTTTACTTTCTCTTGCTTTACTTTTTGCCATTTTTTCTTTACTTTCTACATCCCCATCATCCTTACCCTCTCTCATGATTAAATCATGATTGTTCAGCAAATTAATTTCTCCATTCCATGGATTGAATTCTTCCACAAAATTCTCTTCTTTCACTTTTGTTTAGATGTTCACTTGTGCCAAATCTCCTCCAACATTTGCAACCAAACCTGCATTCACAAAACACTTGTTAAAATTAAAAACATGAGGACTTGGTGCCTCTTGTTTCTTTGGCAACATTTCAGTTTGTTGCTATATTTCCACTTCCTTTATAAACATATCAGTATACTAATTCGAATTCTCAGCAGAATTCATGAGACTTTCCATTAGTCTCTCTTCCACACCATCTGTTCTAATGATGCTTCCTGCGCTTGCCCACTGTAGTGAACTCCTCCTCCTTTAACCTGCTCTTGGCTATATTTATTTTTTAATTGTTTGATTCCTACCACCTCTTTACCATCTTCAAACAATCCTTGCTCAATCTCTTTGATCACATACTCATACTGATTCATGCTATTTAATGAACCTGCAAACAAATAACTGCATCTTCTTGTCTCCATGCCTACTTGAGACACATCTTGTTCTTCAAAAACTGTAACTGGAGCTTCTATTATACTGTCAGGTTCTCTTATCAGTTTCTCCAGCAGTTTAATTTGCTCTTCACACTTATCAATCACTTCAACAAAATGCTCTCTTCTTCCACATTCATCCTTTACATCTTGTGTTATAGTATTAAAACACTATCTTCCTTTGATCCTTGTAATCTTAAGGTCTTTCTGCTGTAGCAAATCACTACTTCCCTCATTCAAGAGGTCTTCTCCATCATACTCTGTTCTCCTAGAGTAATCCTCCAGACTTTCGATATCTTCAAAAGACTCTCCATCCTCTTCAAAGCACTCCTTTGTTAGTGTTCCTTTTTCCAAGGATAAATCCTTTGCATAGGGTTCCTCCTTAACATCCTTCAATAGATGTCCTTCTTCCCTATTATTTGTCTCAACAGTTTCCATGGCTATCTCTACTGTGCCTATCATCATAGTGAATTAATGATCCTTTACTATTTTTCCAGATAACATAGTATCTTCCTCAAGTTTTCCTTTAGTCCCTTGTTATTTATCTTCTCTGGAGATATCTTCAAATGGTTGTTTTTGTCCTGCAATATCTGCCGTAATACACAAACTATCACTTTTAAAAATATAAGACCCTATGGTCTCACTTGATGGTTCAACCATCATATCTCCTTGCTGTTATAAATCATTCATATGATTTAGAAATTCTTCGATGGTCTCTTCTTCAATCTATTCAAGCGCTTCACATAGTTGCTTGACATCTTCCACCAGTTGTATATGAGATCAATCTACCTCATCTTCTAACATAACAGAATTTTGATTCCACTGGTATTTTTCCTTCTTCATGACAATATCAACCAATTGTCCTTCACCTGCAAACATACACAAATTGTCAGATTTAAAACCATGTGACCCTTCTACCTTACTTGAAGTTTCAGTATTCAAGTCTTCATCTTCACTATCTCCCAGAAATTCTCCTTGTTGTAGTTCACAAATGGATTCTTCCATTTCTAACTAAACTTTCTTGAGTTTTCCCTTTAACCACTTCACTTTCTTTTGTTGCAGCCTTCTCTGCATCTCATGCCATTCTACTGGCTTCTTCCTCGAGACCCAACCTAGTCTCTAGCTTTCCTTAAGCATTATCCTTAATGCACTTAGTTATTCTTTTAATTCAACAACCTCTTTGTTAATTTCTTCTTGTCTCGTTCTCTTGCCATTTTCCTTAGCATCCTTCTTCTCATATCTTCTGCTGTGGCTTCTCTCTGAACCTTTGCTATGACTTTCAATAGTCATCTTCTTCTCTTCTTTCTTCATGAGCTCCTTTGCAACAAGCCTTTACAACAGCTAGTCCTCCTGGCTACAATCTTACCTCACTAAGCTCTCCTCACTCAGTTTTTTGGTAAGTGTAGGTCCTTTGTCTGGAACCTCTTCTTGAGCAACACCTTTGCTCCTTCTAGGCTTCTGCAATCTCTCACACTCTCTTCAGAACACTTCAGCTATCCTCTCTGTCCAATCTCTTATTGGATTCTTCAGGTTCACTGCCACTTTTCTTTTAGAGTATTCACCTTACTCTGTCTTCAAGAACACATCTGTTCTTCTCTCACAGTGTCTCTTGTTGTCCTTTATGAGATGCTCATCTGCAACCAACAATCTTCAATTTAACTTTGAGATAAAATACAATGTCTTACCTCCAAGATCTATGCATGATCTTGCTCTCCCATTCTTCTGCACTTTGAATGGATTGTCCTCTGGCTGGTTTCCAAGTCCTCTACTAGAACTGCTATAGTCTTCCAAGAACTCCAAAGTTCCCTCTTACAGATTACAAATATGCTCTGATTTCAAACTTCTGTGCTGATACAGATCTACTCTGATACCACTAATGGTGCAGCGCTACACCCAACATAAACCATAATTAGCCAATTGATTCCAGGGTCAACTCGCACATACCCACAGTCTGCATTTATTCAATAATGCATCCACAACTGTCCCATGATATTTAACTCAACGAAGGAGTTAAATATTCAGACCATAAATGGTCAAGGCCCCTTATATAGCCGTTCCTTTGTATCGAAACCAATCACCCCGCTCTAACCCTCTGTCGGGACTATAATAAAATTTCAGATCCACAGTCCCTATATATAACTTTTCATATGCTTTGGTTTCACAGAAAACACTATCGGTGCTAATCTCTCGGTGAAATCCTTACACAAATGAATTCCATGCAAATATCCCTTATTCCTCCTCTATACGGTTCTACACAGAACCCGAGGCTAAAACCTCATCGCAATCAGCCATCACATGTTCAACAGGTCATACATATATATGCCACCACCCCTCCTCTGACTCTGATATAACTATCAGATCGTTTAACACATGATTTTGCGTTAAAAGGGTCGTGCGATATAAACTATCGGAAATTTAAACATATGACAATACAAAGGAAATCACGCGCCAAATCATGTACCAAACTTCAAATGTTATGTGTTTGCATTCTCAAATACCTTCGTGTCCACTCCTTCTAAGTCTATCTACTTATAATCACGATCTCTCCCAATGGCGATATATTATTGTTACACAGTAATTTGTCACCATTGGTCACCGTCCCTGTTACCCCTGTTTTCATACATTGGAGGATACATTCCGGGACCTGTGAGCAGTGACATAGCCTAAAAACACTTGCATTATGTTCCCCTGAGTATGTACTTCATGTTCCCTGAAGACACCTTCTACAAATTATCCCTGAAAAGTGCCCTTTTTCCATTGGCGCCGGTACACAATGTCTTATCCGCGCCAATCACTGAGATCCTCAAAAAGGGGCACGCCCATTGGTGCTCTCTCCTAGAACAACACTCGCGCCAACTAAGTTTGGTAATGATTTTTGCCAAACGCGCACCCATATGTTTTTTCCTTTTAGATCATGAAGTATTTTGAGGGAAAAAATCCATCTGATAGAGGTCGAGAGTCATCATCTATCCTTGACATCTATCCTC
>APFE031411055.1:160315-174402 GCA_000404065.3 Pinus taeda | reverse complement strand
ATAAACAATAATATTAATATAAACTTTTTGATGTAACTTTGTATCATTTTCATGATTCCTTTAATTAGATTAGTTAATCGCATACTTGATATTTTAAACATCATATCATGCAATGTATCACTATATAATCAAACTAACACAATAAGTAATCACATTATTGAACATAGATATACCCTAGAAACCATATAGGGTGAAAACAAAAAAATTGTTTAATTTTATTATTAAACGCTCATAAGATGTTTACCCGTCACTCAATGGATTATAATGGATCTCATCTCTTAACTATTGTCATAAAATATTATAAGGAAATACATTTAAACATGACATATCTAGTTACAATCATCATGATAACATTTACTCACAAATCTTCAATATCTTTGTGGCATTGTAGTTCAATTAGTGGACCATCCTGCAACTCACACTTGTCGACATGGACCATTAATTATTTGGTTGCCATAATATTAAACATAATCTATCCTTTGCACAAACCACCATTGTCTCCTTCCATTGTTGTCGCAAGTAAACTTTGATATCATTATTTGATAAAATATTAATCAATCTTAATAGTGATTCCTCAACATTTATGTGCATACATTAAATATAAATAAAATATTGCAACATGCCTCTTCTCATAACGCTGCTCATGCATTAATTATAATCAAATAATTATCAAAGTGTGTCAAAATAAATACCACATTACTATGATTTCTTTCACAGAAGCACACACTCTTTTCTGAAGGATAATGACTGTAACCACTCATTTTCATTAAATGATACTAGAAACTTAGTTTTGTTTTCCATGCATGGAATTAGATAAAAATTTATTCAAAGAGAGTTAGCCCCTCAGCTTCTTCTTTGTGCATACATGTAAGTAATGTTTCGAATACAATAGATATTATTATTACTATTATGCATGCAAATTAATGTCCCCTTCTAAGGGAAAACTAACACAATAGATACAATTATCATGCATGCAATGCAAGTCCCTTTTCCAAAAACATATTTTATAATATAGATTTATTTACAAAGTCTATTGTACACACAAATACATGATTTGTTCTAAAAGAAAACTCTTGCATGGGAATATATGAATTTTTCCAAAGGAAATATAATGCATTTATTGCATGTAATTACTTGTTTATCTTCCATGTTCTAACATAATGATTATTCTTTTCTGCACGCAAATTCTTGTTTCTCTTTAAACAACCTAACATAATAATCATATACTTTCCATGCATAATTATTTTCAAAGAATCCAACATCATAAGTGTACTTTCATGAATGCAAAGCTCACATCTCCTTTCAAGAGATCAACCACAATATTTGTATTTTTCATGCAAGAAAATAACACATTTGTTTTCAAGAAATATCAAACATAGTATTTCTATATAGTGTATGTAGATAACTTATTCCCCCCAAGAATATCAAACATAGTAGTTCTATTTTGTGCACACAAATAAATTATTTCCTCTCAATAAATATCCAACAAAATAGTTCTATTTGGTGTATGCAAGGAAATTGTTTCCTCTTAAGAAACATTAATCTAACTAGTTCAATTTTCATGTATGCAAATACACATCGATGTTCTGAAAAACATAATAGATATTATACAAGTGTTTCAATATAAATAAAATTAACACACAATTAATCTTTTCCTTGCACGTAAATATATAATTATATAACACAATGGTTGTTTTTTTGTATATGCACTAAATAATCCTTTGTTTTTCAAAGGTCTAATGCATAACACAATTCTTTGGTTCACACCCACATATTTCTCTTTTCCGATAATTTAATATAATAATGCATTAACAAACACTTCACTTTGAAATATATACAATGATGTATGTAGAAACATTTTTTCTTTTCAAGGAATCTAATCCAATATTTGTTCCATGCATTCAAAACATATCTCTTTTCTAAGCAATCAAAAGCATAATAGTTATGCAAACACATCCTAGTTTTTAAAGAAGTTAAATAGATAACAATTACTCTTTCATGCATATATAAATAGACATTATTTTCAAAAATTTTACCAAAATAACCATATATTCTCTTTCAAAAAAATTACATGGTTATTTATCTTTTAGAATGCCTAAATATTATGGGGCAGACCTATTGGTATGAAAATACATAGTCTTACATATTAAGTAAACCACCTTTTACTCTATCTTTTTGTGAATTTGAAGTTCAAACGTATTAATTGTTGCAATGATATGCCTATTTTATTATTATAATGCATTGGTGGTATTTTACCAAACTTAAATAATATTAATATTAATTTGACAACCCCCATATATATAAAAATATACAAAAAGTATCCCATGCAAGCCAAATGCTAATAACACATTGCAGAATGTAACAAATTCTATCCTCGAGTATACATGCATCATTAATTCATAGTACAAGGGTTAAGGTAAGAGAGTGTGTACTCATTTGAGATTCCTAAGAAACTATTATCATGAACTACCAATACACTAAAAAATTCTTACCACACCACTATGCTAAAGTTTCTCTTGGCTCTCAAGAAAGAAACAAACAATAATGCCTCCTCCTCTCTCATCGAATCTTTCTTTCTAGATTAAACATTATTGCTGGAAAGTCATAAGTATCCTATGCTTTCAGGCTCCAACATGTAGTTTGGCAAAGCCAGAGGTGGGCCACTCATAGTTAATCATGAGTATAGAGCCTTAATATCGTTGTAAGTGATGTCTAAATCACCCCACTCTGATTGTTTTTCACTCTACTAACATTCATGAGAGCCTGGAATCCTTTTATTTTTCTCCCTTCAATGCATCTCCCTCTATAGAGAAAAAAACTCTTCTCGTATTAACAACCAAGACTAACGTGCAAGAACCTCCTTGAATTAGCTACCAAGATGACAACTGCATAAAACCATAATAACCTCTTCGCATCAACTAACGCACAATAAGTTAATATTATACTTCATTTTAATAAATTATATATGCCACGTAAGTTGGTTAGGGATATTACATAACCCCCCTGAAGTAAACACCATCCTTGGTGTTTATCATTATGTTTTTCTCATGATATAAAATCTAAACAACAAAAAAGGGATCCTTCTCTTTCAAAATGAAGGATTTTCTTTTCTAAGAAAAATCAATAAGTAAAAGTAATAACGTTTTATCAATAGTCATAAGAATTTATAACTACAAAATATGCAACTTATCATTTCCATTACTTAACCGTTATTCAAATTCATAGAAACAAAACAAAATCTGTATACCACCTTAACAAGACTTACTAGTTACTCTTGTGAGTCATGGTCAGTTTTTGCAAACACTCTATGAATGGTTGGACAAGCCTTTATTACTCCATGGCAAGAACCTTATAATATATTACCAACAAATCCAACATAATCACATTAGTCAAAATATTTTCAATAAAATGAAATAATTTTAACTATAAATCATTCATGAAATGTCAAGTGATACTTGAATCACAGTACTTCCATAAATACTCAAAGAGAACTAACCCTATAATCATCAAAATGACAAAGCACTGCATCGTGCTCACATTGTCTTAACTCCACACTAAAGAAATCTACCCAATACTTCTAAAAGTACTAAGAGAGCACCTAGCTCTCTAATCATCGAGATGATCAATAACTACATCAAGTGCATTTTGTCTTAGCCCATGCTAAATAATTTCATAATATTGGTTATACAATAAAGAAACTTACACTTCCGGTAATTCATTTCTAATAACTAGGCTCCTTTCGAGTTAATATGTACATAAAATATTTACACAATTCTATATAAAAGTAATTTTTATCATGACAACTAAGTGATTAGTTAATTTTTTTTGCTATGAGAACCATAGTGGTAAAAGAATATTCCTCCCAACCAATGCGAACTAATTTCTATAACCATATTGAGCTATTTTCAGATCAAGATAGACCTATGATAGAGAAAAAAGCAAGTCCAGTCTGGAATTCAACTAGCCAACCAGCTCAAGAATTCCAATGAAAACAAAGGGTCCAATAAAAGGTTCCTCTTAGCAGAGTCTTGTTTATTCCTCCAACATCTTGTTTATGACAAATTTTTGGGCCTCCTCCAATAGGTTCTAAACTCAACAGAGTTGCCTTAGGATTTTTTCTCTCTTCACCATTTTTGCCAACTCTTTTGATTATCTATCTCTAGGGAGAGGAAATCCATGTAGGCAAGCACCATCAACACCTCCAGGAAGGTGACTGCCATCAACATAAGGCCTCATGGCCTTTCACAACTATCTCGCATGTAAAATCATCTTTTAACACTCTTTCCCATAGTAATTTACATAACAGAACACATGCACATTATCATTAAAACAAAGAAACATTCATGTACATCATGCATTCATACTTTACCCTCAACATGAGTCCAAATTATCTATATTGATAGGAAACATTACTAAAATACATGTGGTATACATTTTTATTTTCCAAACAATAGAATCAAGCATATCGTAACATTATGCTTTCTCATTTATGGTTGTGATTCACATTGCAACATTTTACCTTCATAGATTTTCTTGTTTCCAATAAGCTACCCCTGCTTGATATCATAAGCAACATTAGTCATAAATATGCATTGTTTAAAAAGATTTCATTTTCACAATAATTTTAGTTTCATGCATACAATGTTGTCACCCATAAAACTATATAAAAATATTCATTAACGAATGTGTATATCTTAATAATTGTTTGGGTAACAATCCAAACATTTCTAGTTCGCATAGTGTACTGTTACCAATAGACCGACATGTGAAGTAACTACCATAATCACTTTTTCACAACTAGAAATAGGGTGAAATGAAAACAAATTCATCCATATAAGTTTTAATAGTTAGTCATGCAACATTAACTAATCAATGCTAGCAACCATCTTAATGCAGCCATGGAAAAACTTAATCAACATCTAACTATTACAGTTAAGTCTCACTATTTGAATCATTGTGTATTTTTAATATATAAAGTTGTTCTTTCAATGTTCTTTTACAACACTCTATCATCCTCTTCAAAGACATTCCCCATATTTTACATTCATGCATTCATTAATTATAAATTGAGCATTGTAATTTTAGCCATGTTCATTAAATGTATTAATAATGTTGTCATATATACAAAGGTTGGTAGTCAAATCTCACTTCCACTATTGAGTGTCCAAGTCTATTCATAAGTGCAGTAGAGGTTTTATTGCCTTTTCTCCTCAACAAGATTTAAATGTCATGAACATTGTTTTGCAAGAGACTTTATTAGTCTCTACTTTTCAATGCGGTCATAAACGTGCATCATTCATATAATATATGTCAGCACTATGTAATTTCGTTGAGGTTGAGAAAGGATTACAAAGGTAACCATAAACCACTTTTAGACTAGAGTCTAGTCCTTCTAGTCTTAGAGAGGGTTCTCCCACTAGGGTTTTCTTAGTCAACTAGTTGAATGAATGTTTCACATCTTAGTCTAGCTCTTAAGGATAAAAAGAAATATGAATGTTTAATGTTTTTATGGTAGGTGTGAAGGCAGATCCATTGGGCATGGATTCACTCTCAATTGATTTTTTCAGTGAAACATGGGATAGTGAAGGGCTCTTGTAGCAGGAGAAATATAAGTAGTTCTTTTGATGTTTTGATAAAGTTTGTTCTAGGCAGGCGGTGAGCAGCATAACAATGGATAAATTACATATAACCATATAACTAAAGGATGAATTTCACATGTCATTCAACAGGAAGAACATTAACTGTTTAGCAAACTAAAACAATGCAATGCAATAGTGAATTCAGAGATAATTCTTTTCTTATATAAACAAGAAGACATAAATTCATGGCGTAAATATTAAAATAAGAAACTTACATCACAAAGAGGCACATCATCATAAATACTAAGACAAGAATTCCTTTAACAAGTCACTTCTTCCTTCTGCTATTCACTAAAAATATTTGAAACGTACAAAATAAAAGTCTCTCTCTTCACACACAAACCAAACCTTTGCACTATGATATTTACATGTTATATACATCAAAATGTTTGACTGCCATCTAGTAGGGTTGGATTTTTCAAAGGAAATCTATTCATAAGCTAGATACAATGAGTTTTCACCTACTCTACTAAAAAATAGGAACTAATTACCTATTGTAAATATTAACTTAATACATCATAAAGGAATTTAATTTTCACAACAGTGCATAACTACATCATCCTAAAGTTCTACGACACTTAATAGCATGATCAAAATAATTTCTAGCAACCAAATCCTTGAAATAACAAGTCAAAATGTGTACTGTGTAAAAAACACAAAAAATCTACTACGAATACCTAGTTTTGTAGCAACTTGTGCAACAATCCAAGTTGTGCATATCTCTTGTCCATCTTTGAAAGGATAAAGCTAATGGGTTGTCTTGAAATGTCCCTGAGAAGTTTATTAACTCATGAAACAACTTCCAAAATGAGAACATGCCTTCGAACAACTATGTCCCTTTTGTTATCAAATGTGTAGCAAACTTGCACAACACCTATAGCATCTCAAAATCCTTGACCATGTGATGATATTTCCTAAACTAAACTGCTTAAATCAACACCCACTAGCTATGACAACCTTATAACATCCCATAAAACTTATCAAAACCTAAGAATTGTGTCTGCTTTATGAAAATGGAAAATCATGATCAATGCACAACATGTCTTGTTGTGTTTCTAAATTCTTCATCAAAATCTAACTCATGTACATTTTAATAAGGAAAAAGACAAAATTCATAACTTTAGGCATCCACCTGATGAACTTTAAGTATTTCCTTCTTCTGCAAGCATGTCTAAAATTCCCATCTTCCTCCTTCTTCTAGACTACCTGACCTTAGTCAGTTGTTGTTTTACTTGTCCTAGTCTTCTTCTTAAGACCAAATTATCTGTATAAATATTATTTACTTGCCTAGATAGATGCAAGGTCCATTTTAACTAGTGTTTGGCTTTTGGATGGAAGGTTCAACAATTTGCAATTGATTAAATAACCTTAGCTTATCCTTTTGATATTTCTCTGTGAGCCAATGTACTTGATACTGAACTTCCACTATTTGTTCCATCATTCTATTGAACTCATTTTTCCCATCATATACTTCAACTATCCTTTGTTCTAGCTAAGCGGTTGCTTTAACCTTTATCTACATCTTCTTGACAATAGACCTAGTTCTAGGTCTTCTAGACTTCTCAATTGTCATCTTCTACACATATTCTATGTCTTCTATCTGTTTACCTTTGTCTTCAACAATAGGTATGAAGGCTCTCTTTGGTGGTTCTTCCTTACTGAGATTAGCAGATTCTTGTAAGGCTTTCCTCTTGAGGCCTATGTTTTTTTGATGCAGTTGTGTTATCATTAAATGTGCATTTCCAAGTTAATCCTGCATCACTTTGATTCGTTGATCATTTTGATTAGTTTCAACTCCTTCGGGTATTCTCTTTGTTATCTCTATGGTTTGACTAGGTGTAGGGTCTATAGGAAATGTCTTGGTTGAAGCTCTTGTTCTTGGTATCTTAGCCACCTTTTCTAACTTAGGTGAAAAGTGAATCTTCTTGGCACTTCTCTTGTCCACTTATTTCTCCTCAATTAAAATCTCTTTCATTCAGCGAGCGACTGGATATTAGAATTATTTGGTTGCAATTGATGGGGTGTCTCCTTTACTCATTGGGTTGTTAGAGGACTATGCCATCAACCATGAAGATATCAATAATTATTGCCATGAAAACTCCCTCTTGTTAAGTTATTTTAGCACTAATAATTTAATCAAGGAAAAATGAAATAGGCTAGGTTCAATCTGACTTCCCCTTGCTTGAACTCTGTCAGCCATTTTTCTGAGACTCCTAAATAAATAGTAAGGAAAATTCAAGTCTTTCTTGACTGTAAAATGAATCAAAAGTCTAATGTGGTATTGATAGATTTTGTTGAACCTCCCTTCACATGTAAAATACATTTGAATCACTTTCAACAACTTATTATTATGGTCCAATAAATAACTCAGGATAATGGACCCATAACCCTCGTTGTATTGTGGTTTCAAAAATTATTTAAAATGAGCTAAATTCAACTCCATGCCTTTAAACAACTCTTCACCATGTAAGGTGATATTAGTGGTAGCAACTATTGATTGCTCAGAGACAACAAACTCCAAATTTCCAACCTTTAACTCCTTCCAATTGAAATTTAGTGCAATTTTTTTGATGAGATGGAAGTGGTGGCCCTGTCTCTAGATATTCTCACAAAAAGACAGACACCTAACTTGTTCCAATGAAACCTTGATGGCAAGGTCAATGTTCATTATACTGAGGTCTTGGGGTTCATATCTTACAATGTCTCCTCCTTTTATATCTTTTTCATCTCTAGAGTGTCCATGGTTTTATGTGAAAGATTACAATACTTCTTCAAAATAACGTATACTGGCTTCAATAGGTAAAATTTGCAGCATGGTGGAGATAGGACATATGCATACCAAGCATAGAAAATGCGTAGTAATAGTGAGTAGGGTTTTTTTGGGAAGTAGCAAAAAATATCTGACTAGTGTTACGAAACTGAAATTTAAAAAAGAGGTATGCATGGCTCAGAACAATACAAAACAAAGTAGAATAAATTTTTTTATGTGTAGCGGGAGGTAGCAAGAGCTTTGCGCAGTAGCTTGTGCAACAAAACACACAACATTCATAGCTTAAGATGGTTGGAGGGAATCTCAAGGCCTCTGATCAGTTTGAGAAGATGAACCAGGGCACATAAAAAATAAAAAATTTCATATAAATGAGAGAAACCCTTTTTCATTACTGACTCAATGATTCCTTGAAATGTGTAGAGATTCTGAGTTACATAGCAGATTTTTGCAGCAGCTCCCAACTTTTGCAACAATTCCCAATGGAAAATATGAGTGTTCTTCTTCTCATCCTCCAAAGTGTTTCAGAGTAGATGATAGCTTCGAATGGTTGAAATGAAAGTGAGAAGGCACTTTTGTAGCCTTTAGACACTTCAAAGATATTCTTTTGAAGTAATCATGACCCACCTCTAGATGTGAAATATAGCCAAGTGGTGTTTTTTAAATAATGACAACATGATATGAATGACCATAATTGATTACAATAACTGACATGACACAGCTAAATAATTGATGATGACAAAAATCTTACATGACATGACCTTTTAATACTTTTTCAGGGTGACCAATGACCCTTTATTATTACCCTTTTGATGATGATCCTTCATGACATTACACTTTGGATTTTAGAAAATAGACCCTTTTGACAAAAAAAAATTATATCACACTCAATCGAAATCTACACCTCTTATTCAGAAAATACTAACAAGACTAAAATGAAGAATGACATTTAGAAATTGACCTCAAAAGAATAGAAACACTGAAATGAATAAGATCCCTATAATATAGGACTCTAACAATATAAAAAGTATTCTACTTCATATATCATTATGTGGTTATTAGAATCATACCTAACTACACTCCTGCTATTAACATACCTCGATTTCTTTACGATTTAAAAATTTCTAAAGGTGCCAATGATGTAACCTTTGGCTCTGATACCACTTGTAACATCCCCCAGAAACCTCGCATTAAAATGTAAGGAGTTAGAATCTTTATTATACAATTTACCCAGGGGTAACTATTCAAATTAATATTCCATATTCCTCATTAGCTTTTAGATAGAATCTTCATCATTACAAAGAGTAACTTTAGTAAAGGAATAGTAAGTTACACAACCAATAAACAAACATTGTTGTAGCATAGTAGCATAAACTTTCTAATGTGACCTTTCATCATTTTAATGATTCCATTAACTACATTAGTTAATCACATACTTGATATTATAAACGCCACATCATGCAAAGTATCAACATCATCAAACTAACACAGTAAGTAATCACATCATTGAACACTGGTATACCCTCAAAACCCCGTAGGGTGAAAATTACCAACAAACATTTAATTTTATTATTAAATTCTCATGAGGATGTTATTCCCTCACTCAATGGCTTATAAGGGATTCAATCCATTAACTGTTGTCGCAAAATATTACAATGAAATATCATTTAAATGCAAAATATCTAGCTACAATCATCATGATCTCATTTACCCATAAATTGTCAATATCTTTGTGGCCATGTGGATCCATCAATGGACCATATTTCAGCTCACACTCATCTGCATGGACCATTAATTCTTTATCTTCGACAATATTAAATATAATCCATCGTTTGCACTATTCACCATCCTTTCCTACAATTGTTGTCGTCAACAAAATTTGATATCATTATTATATAAAGTATTATTCAACAACTAATCAATATTAATAGTTATTCCTCAACATATATTTTCATACATGAAATGTAAATAAAATATCGCAACATGCTTCTTCTAACAACACTGGCCATGCATTAATTACAAGTAAATAACTATCAAAACATGTCAAAATAAATACCACATTACTATGATCCGATTCCTTTCGCACAACCACACACTCTTTTCTAAAGGACAACCATTGTAACCATCCATTTCATTTAAAGGATACTAGCGACTTCTTTTTGTTTTCCATTCATGTAATTAGAGAAAAACTTATTCAAAGAAAGTTATCCCCTTAGCTTCTTCTTTGGGCATATTACGAGGTAATGTTTCCAATACAATAGATATTATTATTACTATTACGCATGCAAATGCATGTCCCCTTCTAAGGGCAAGCTAACATAATAGATACTATTAACATGCATGCAATGCAAGTACCTTTTTCCAAAAGCATATTTCCCAGGATAGATCCATTGACAAAGTCTATATTACACACAAATACATGCATTTTTCTAAAATAAAATTCTTTCGTCGAAATATATGTATGTTTCCAAATGAAAGCTAACGCATTTATTTCATGTGATTAGTTGTTTCTCTTCCAAGTTCTAACACAATGATTATTCTTTTCTACATGAAAATTCATGTTTCTCTTCAAAAGTCTTAACATGATAATTATATATTTTCCATGCATAATTATTTTCAAAGAATTCAACATAATAGGTGTACTTTTCATGAATGCAAAAATCATATCTCCTTTCAAGAGATCAAACACAATATTTCTATTTTCATGCAAGTAAACAACACACTTCCTTTGAAGAAATACCAGACATATTATTTCTATATATTATATGCAGATAACTCATTTCCTCCCAAGAAATGTCAAGCATGGTAGTTCTATTTTGTGCACAGAAATAACTTCCTCTCAACAAATATCCAACACTATAGTTCTATTTGGTACATGCAAGGAACTTATTTTCTCTCAAGAAATATTAAGCTTACTAGTTCAATTTTCGTGCATGAAAATATATGTCGATGTTCTAAAAAACCAAATAGCCATGTGTTTTAGTATTAAAAATTCTAACACACAATTAGTCTTTTCCTTGCATGTAAATATATATTTCTATAAGAAATTGGTTGTTTTTGCTCATGCACTAAATAACCTTTTTCTTTTCAAAGGTCTAATGCATAGCACCATTCTTTGCTTCATACCAACACATTTATCTTTTCTAAGAATTTAATACAATAATACATGCACACACATTTCACTTCGAAACCTAATATAATGATGTATGAAAAAACGTTTTATCTTTTCAAGAAATCAACTAATCCAATATTCATTCCATGCAAGAAAAACGTATCTCTTTTCTAAGAAATCAAAATCATAATATCTATGCAAATACAACCTATTCTAACACAACCTACTTTCTAAAGAAGTCAAATGCATAACAATTACTCTTCAATGGATATGTAAATAGATATTATTTTCAAGAATTTTAACCAGATAACTACATATTCTCTTTTAACAAAATTACATGTTTATTTATGTTTTAAATAAATATTCATAGGCATTCCTAAATATTATTGGGGCGTCTCTATTGGTATGAAAACACATAATCTTACATATTACGTAAACCACCTTTTACTCATTTTTTTTTGTGAACTTAAAATTCAAATGTATTAATAGTTGCAACGCTATGCCTATTTTATTATCATACTGCATTGGTGGTATATTGTTAAAGGTCAATAATCTGACTAGTAATTTGGCAACCGCATATATGTATACACATATAAAAATTATCTCTTGGAAGCCCAATGCTAATAACACATCGCAAAATCCAACAAATTCTATCCTCCCATTCATATTGCAAGGGTTAAGGTAAGAGACTGCGTACTGATATGCGATTCCCAAGCAACTATTATCATGAAGTACTATTACGCTAAAAAATTCTTACTAAACCACCATGTTACAGTTGCTCTCGGCTCTCAAGAGGAAGCAAATAACAACGCCTCCCTCTCAGTTCGACCCTTTCCTTCCTGATTCGACATTATTGTTGACAAATCATAGGTATCCTATGCTTTGAGGCTCCAACATGGAATTTGGCAGAGACAAATGTGGGTCACTCGTAGTTAATGATGAGTACAAAGCCTCAATATAACTGTAACTTATGTCTAAACACCCCATTGTGATTTTTTTCACTCTACCGACATTCATGAGAGGCTGAACTCTTCTTTTTCTTTTTCCTTCAACGCATCTCCGTATCCAGAGAAAAATGCTCTCCTCGTATTAACAACCAAGACCGATGAGAAAGAACCTCTTTGAATTAGTTACCAAGATTAAAACTGCAAAAAAACCCTAATGACTTATTCGCATCAACCTACGAACATTAAATTAATAATATACTTCAGGTTAACGAATTATATATGCCACTTAAAGTGATCAAGCATATTACATTATCACATTACAATTGTCCTAATACTTTAACTCTGTAAAATGGTATTCATTTTAGAATATTAAATATTTCTTTTAATATTTTTTTAGTACAAAAATTTTAGAAAAATACAAATAGAATATTAAATATTTCTTTTATTATTTTTGAGTACAAAAATTCTATTCTAAAAACATACAAATAATGGCTTATTTTTAGAGGTTTATAAACGAAATTTAATTTTAATGGAAAGTAGTCATTGTTATTATATTAACGATGAACCTTTAATTATTTTAACACATTGTTAATCATTACGTATTAATAATGTGAAGTTTTATTTTTGTGTTACTCAACAACTATTTGTTCCCTTATAATTTGGTGAAAGGCTATTTTGAAAGAGGATATTATTCCGTTATTTGATGAAAGGGCATTATATTTCTTAGTGAAAATTAAAAACACGGTTTGTAATATATATATGTCTTAATTATTGGAAAAAAACAAAAATTATTATATATTTTAAATGATATAATATTATACATTATCAATATTACTTAGCATAATTATAATTTTCAATATATAATTTGAACCAACACTTTAATTAATTATTAATTATAATACTAATTACATAATAGTCTAACATGATTATGAGTAATTTATATTATTCTCACTTTTTAATTAGGTCAGAACTATATAATTCGATGTTTGATACCAGCAAGTTAATTATTATTATTAATTTTTAATTAATTTATTAAAAACTGTAAAATATATTGTAGGTTATAGGTTTATATATATATTATATATATATATATTATATAGATATATAATTTAGAGGAAATGGTTATTAAATATTTTAATACTAATCATATTAAAGGTTTAGATTTATCTCAAATATTTTTTAGCTTTAATTAAATTGAATTAATTAAGAAAAAGGATATAAAAAGTAAATGAAATGAATTATACTTTTGAATTGTATTATTAGTTTATAGTGAAGTAAGTGAATCTCGATATAGTTATTTACATAATTTTTTGAATGCATATTATATGTTAATCTATATTAAATTATTTTTATATTTAACAATTTAAAATAAGTTAAAATTTAATTAATTTTGATGATTTTTAAATTTTAATAATTTGAGATATCTGATGAAGTGTTTTATTCTTTATATGAAATGGCTCATTGTGAAGTGGTTTATACTTCTTATTATATTTTACCGTTTGTTGCATTTTAATTTATGCAGTTGTGGTAATTCTTAAAACCATCCAAGTACATAATTCAAATGGTTCTTTTTTTGGTTTGAAATACAATTTGAACACTGTGAAGAACAAAAATATTATTTA
>APFE031411055.1:129007-146081 GCA_000404065.3 Pinus taeda | reverse complement strand
CATTGTCTCTCTACACCAAGAGAACTTCTCATAGCTCACAGATTTTGTCAATGCATCTGCAGTATTCTTCAAAGTGTCCACCTTTACCATCAACACCTTTTTGTCTTCTATCATATCCCTCATAAACTGATACTGAATATCAATGTGCTTTTTCTTTAAATGATATGCGGGGTTGTTTTCCAAGAAAATTGCACTTTGGCTGTCACAGTCTATCCTTATAGCTCCGTGCACTAACCCCATAGTTGAACACAATCTCTACAACCAAACTACTTCTTTGCTTGAATGAGTGGCTTCCATGTATTATGCCTCTGTAGTTGATAGTGCCACTACAGATTGTTTCTTACTCATCCAACTGACTCCACCTCCAAATAGGTTAAACACATACCCACTTGTAGATCTTCTCTGATCCAGATCTCCAGCCCAATTTGCATCAACAAAACCAAGAATATCTAACATTCTATCCAATCTTGATCTTCCTTGATAACACAAACCAGAATCACTAGTGCCACACAAATACCTAAAAACCTACTTCACTACTGTCCAGTGCTCCTTCCCTAGTTTTGACATAAACCTGCTCAATACTCCCACTACATGTGTAATGTCTTGTCTAGTACAGACCATTACATACATCAGGCTACCGAATGCACTTGCATATAGAACACAGGACATGTCCTCTTCCTCTTCTTGTGTCTTGGGACATTATTCAGTAGATAACCTCACACCTGAAGGAATAGGAACCTTCACTAGTTTACTATCCTACATATTAAATCTCTACAATATTGTCTCGCCATACTTCCTCTGGTTTAACCAGAGCTTCCTCTTTTCCCAATCTCTTTTAATTTCCACGCCCAAAATATAGTTTGCAACACCAAGATCTTTCATGTCGAATTTGGAGGACAATTAGGTGTTCAAGTCCTGGATAATTTCTTTGTCATTTCCAACTACCAACATATCATCCACATACAAGACCAGATAAATAACACGGTCACCAATTAATTTAAAATACACATAGTGATCTGCTTTGCTTCTGGTGAATCCAAGTCCCCGTATAAATGTATCAAATTTCTGATACCACATCCTTGGTGACTATTTTAACCCATACAGAGACTTCTTTAACTTGCATACCAGTTCTTTCATACCCTTCACTCAAAGCCTTCAGGTTGCTTCATGTAGATTTCCTCTTCTAGATACATGTGGAGAAACGTTTTCTTCGCATCCATCTATTCTACTTCAAAATCAAAAGCAGCAGCAATAGATACAAGTAATCTAATAGAAGTTACCTTGGCAACAAGAGAAAAAATATCACCGAAATCAATTCCAGGCACCTGGGAATAACCTTTTGCTACCAACCGAGCTTTGTATTTCTCCACCTTTCCTTCTACATTTGTCTTCTTCATGAACATCCATTTGCTACCAATGGCTTTCCTTCCAGCTGTCAACTCTACTAGATCCCAAGCCTCATTTTTGTGCAAAGCTGCCATTTCATCAACCATGGAATCTTCCCAGAGTTTTCCATCCTCTGAATCTACCGCTTCCTTCACAATTCTAGCATCATCATCAGTAATAAATAAAGAAAAATTTGAATAGAAAGCCGATGGACTATACCTCTCTAGTTGCCTTCTTTCTCGAACTAATCTTCTCACAGCTGGAGTTTGTGGTTCTTCATCTTGATTCCTCCTCTGCTATAGAGTTTGATTCTTCCTCCTTTAGCTCAAACTCTATCTTCTCAGGTTCCTTTGGTTGGACTTCATGTTTAATAACATCTTTCACCTCTCTGAACACCACATCTTGACTGTACACAACCTTCGTTGTTACTGGGTTCCAAAGCTTATAGCCCTTTAAACCATCCTTATACCCAATAAATATGCACTTATTGAATTGAGGCTTTTGTGATCAGATTTACTATCCAACTTGGTTTGTTTCTCCTTTGGAGCATGAACATATGCATCACATCCAAATACCCTTAGATTTGAAAGAGATGGTTTCTTACCAGTCCATACCTCTTGCGGAGTCTTATCCTCCAACACTGATGAAGGTGACCTATTGACTAGGTAACACGCAATATCCACCACCTCTGCCTAGAATTCCTATCCTAACCCGGCACCACTGAGCATGCTTCTTTCCCTTTCCATTAATGTCTTGTTCATTCTTTCTGCAACTCCATTTTGTTGAGGTGTATATGGAGTAGTCTTATGTCATGCTATACCACACTTCTTATGGAATTCTTCAAATTCTTTGCTGCAAAACTCTCCACCATTATCTGTCCTCAACAACTTTATCTTCTTCTCTATCTGATTTTACATGAGAGCCTTAAATTCTTTAAACCTGTCAAAGGCTTCAAATTTCTTCTTAAGGAAATATATCCATGTATTCCTTGAGAAGTCATTTATAAATTATACATAGTACACCGACTTACCTAGTGATGGAACCTTCACAGGTCCAAACAAATCACTGTGCACAAGTTCTAATATTTGTTTCTCCCTCTTACTACTAGAGGGGAAACTTACCCGATTCTGCTTCCCATATACACAATTTTCATAGAAATTAAAATCCAGAGAGCTATTACTCATACCTTCTACCACACCTTGACCATGAAGCATTCGAAGGCCCTTCTCTCTAATATGTCCAAGCCTTTGATGCCACAAGATAGTCTTCTCTCTAGAGACCACTAGATTTTCTGCTCCACTTTCAAGAACCATAGAATTGTTGCGCCCATCAATAATCGTGCTACCTTGCAACTTCTACAGAGTTCCAATTTGAACTCCCTGCATCAATACTAGTTCTCCCCGAACCATTTTGTAGGTATCCTTCTCGAGCACTGCTTTTACACCTGCATCATCCATCTAGCTCATAGAAATCAGATTTCTGGCCAATGCAGGAATATACAGAACACCCGGAAGTGTTTTAACCCTTCCACCTTGTAACTTCAACTTTACTTTTCCACGACCAATGATTCTAGCCTTCCTATCATCCCCTAAGAATACATCACCACCGTCATATTTCTCATACTCGCAGAACCACTCTTTATGGGGAGTGAAGTGACAGGATGCACCTGAGTCAATCAATTATGCCTCATGATCTACATGTGTACTTGAAGAAGCCAAGTACACATCCCCATCTTTGTCTGAGGTGGTTTTCGCCTCTGCAGAAGGAGCATCATCAAATCCCTTTGCTTTATCAGGAGCTTTATGTTTACAATCCCTTTTGTAGTGCCCTTCCTTTCCACATTTCTAGCACACCACCTTTATAGGTTTTCTTGGAGATTTAGATCTCCCTCTAGATTTAGATCTTCCACTCGATGACTTATTTTTGTTTCTGTTCTGGGACAGTCGTCATACAAACAAGGCATCACCATTCTGGCTCTCCATGTTTTTCCATCTCATATCCTTTCTCAACAAGGATGAGACTATTTCATCAAAATTCAAGGCAGTTGCATTGCTACCTATTGCAATAACCAGACTATCTCATGAATCTAGTAGAGAACACAACAAACTGATGCACCTATCTTCATCTAAAATTTTATTATCAACAGATGCTAGCTGACTTACCACAGTATTAAATGCATTTAGATGCTCTGTCACTGAGTCTCCATCTTTCATGCTCAGGTTATATAGCTTTTTCCATAAGAATAGTTTATTCACCAAAGACTTAGATTGGTGTAAAGTCCCTAACATGTCGCACAAGGCCTTTGCCGTAGCTTCCCCTAATAAATTTAGCAATACTGAATCTAAGACACACAATCGTATTGTGCTCTTTTCCTTCTAATCCAACTTCTTCCATTCTTCATTGAACACTCTCGTTGGTTTAATACCCAGATCTACCATGATCCACTGATCTTTATCCACCAAAAGATTGTTCATCTTGAGTTTCCACAACTCAAAACTCTGAACATTAAATTTCTTGATCTCTATCTTTCCACTTCTCACCATCTTCTTTCACCACCAGAATCGATCTCGTAGATCTCCCACTAAACAGGGTCTACCACGGGCCTGAGTGAAACCCCTCAGCAACAAAGGCATCTCCTTGAAGCCAAAACTGCTCTGATACCAAATGTAGGTTTTAACCCTGTACAAGAATTACCTGCATACGAATTCTAAAATATAGAAAATAAACAATGTGAGAGCATAACACATAAAACACATATACAGAGTTTTTCCCCTGGACCCCAAAACTGGGACTACCAGCTTGATTTTTCATTATTACGTTCCTTTCAATGTTATAATACATATTTATACATGTCGAAGCATCCAATACCATGGACCAAAAACCATTGCATCCAATACCATGGACCATAAACCATCGCGTCCAAAAAACATGTGCGAAAATCATGCACAAAACCATAGGTGGGTCCACCCAACCTAACATACAGTCCAAAACCAAAATTTTCGGGGCCGCTACCTTGGACCCCATAAACTGGGGTTACGAGTACACCTCAAACCCCTTGTGACCCCCCCTGCTGCATAATTGATGCAATGAAGGGGGGCTCCACCCCCCCTCTAACCCTCGATTAACTACGTGGGCTAGTCGTCAAAGGAATATAACACAACCCAACAAGAGCCAGAGGGCTCAAAGCAGACTTCTAAGTGCCACAGAGCTATAATGAAGTTGCAGAACAGCAAAGAGATCAAATGATCAAGCGATTGCTGATGTCTGAAGTGTACTGAAGATAGAATAAGGAATTCTAGAGACAGTAAAAGAATTCTGCGGGAGTTGGTGCAAGCTAGAGCTCAAGATAGTTCAAAGTGCTGACTGAAGAAATCTAGTCCAGAGAAGCCTAGATCTATCTATAGGGTATGAACAACCAGCGAGATAAGATGGTATTCTAAACCCATAGGTTCAGTTGTAAACCAATGGAGTTAAGTGTGGAACTTTTAAAAGAAGTTTACCATAACCCCAAAGAGCCTAGTCAAGTTGACTAGAGCTCATGGAGACATAGCCCAAGATATCAGGGTGAACTCCTAATTAAAATTGTTGTTTTTATGGTTTGTTTATTTGTTGTGTTTACTATTATGTGTTTTTATATATCATTTTAACAAAATAAACTTAAGGCAATTAAGTAGTTAATGGCAAACACAAGCATACACCTATTTCAAGTTCTTTTAATTCCGTAAACTATCCATCATAAGCATAGGTCTTAGAAATATATATTTTGGAGTGGGATAGGTTCTTGTAAGTTTGACAAGAAGCCTTTAGTGCCCCATTTCAGATCACAAACTGTCAAAACTCTAGTTTGCACAAGGTGCGAGAATGGAGATATACTCATTAAAAGAACTAAACAATGTTAGCATCTGCAAAAAGAACAGTAAGAAATTGGAATTAGTTTCAGCATAAACCTCTAGGGTGAAAACCAGTTTCTTTTAAGTAAGGGTAAGAACCCTCTTCATTATCTACAAATTGACAAAGAACTAAAATTAATAGGTTGGAACATAATATGGAAAATAGGAAAACAAGATAAGGTCATTCATAAGTGGTTACCTAAATAAATGTTTCTCTACCATCCATGGTGACCATTATGGAACAAGAAATAAAGAAAAGGGACCTGTCAGTAATCAATGTACACATCATAAAAAATGGAACAACAAATTTTATGCTCATATGTTACCTTCCAGAAACATTGAATTTGAGGGTTGACAGAGATAGAGGACCCAATCTTTTGATAGGTTTTTGTCACACCCTAGCTCATCCTCATATAATATGGAAGATGAATCATCTAGGTGAGAAGAATAACCATAATGATAATATGCCAAAAAAAAATCACTCTAACCCCATCCTTGCCCTAAAAAAGTGAAGGTAACGGCTTAACAGTTCCATGGAAACATTCTCAGAGTTACAAAGCTTGATGTTCCTAAGGGAAGCATGAAAACCACTAGCTCATGCTAACAGGAAGGTGTAGGTGGTTACATTACAGACACCGCTTCTAATTTGGACCATTTGTTGAACCCTAAGCATTTGGGATCATAAATCATTGCACTTTTTTCAATGGCATGGATGTGAGTGAGGTGGTGTATGATAGGGTATCTTCTCAAGACTTCAGATGGGGTGATTTGACTGTAATGATACCGTAAACTAACCATGGTTTCATTCTATAATATGCAGTTGACTATTCAAAAACCAAAATATTAATGTTATCAGAATAGAAATATTTTCCAAGAGCGAAACGAAAATAGTGTGGTTATTAATAAATAAAAAATTACAACAAATCAAATCAATTGGTGCGTAATCTAACTCTCATGTTATACTAACCACACATTTTAATTTTGCATCTTATCAACATTTATGAAAAGTATGAATGCTTTCTGTGTGAAAATAAGGATGACGTAATGTATGGTAAAGTAATGGTTTTACTAGTCTATCTGGGATATGCTACAGGTGGTATCAGAGCCACATTTCAACTTTGTGGCTTATCCAGGAAATAAAGGAATAACATAATTTTTTGTGCGGATAGAGTGACAAGAAGAAGCATGATAAGGAAAGTTGGGCCTGCGTTAGTATGACCATCAATAGGATTCGATAAATTATGATATTCAAAAGATAACCCTGAAATGTGGGTACACTTGGGAGAAAAGTGTCATAATGCTAATACTTATTTAATGGAAACAATAAAAGAACTAAAGAACGAAATGGTAAGGCTCAAAGAAGATAATGGGAGGCTAATGCAAGAACATGAGAAAAATATGAAAAATATTTCAGATCAACAAAACCATCAACATCCTACTCCAAGGCCAAAATATGGAGTCTAGGTCAAAGCACACAGGCAAAGAAATGCTAACCCGGAGTTACAGGGAGAGCAAAAAATAACGAGGGGGAATTTGATCAAGTTTGAAGACACATGGGATCTAAAAGACAAAAAAATCGAATTCCAGCGAGAGTTTAAGAAAATTAAACGTCTGACATTTGACCAAGGACAAGATGAGGTTGTTGAAGCCTAGCTCATTAACATGAATAATTATTTTCAAATTTATTAATACGACCACAATTTGAAGGCTCGGTTGGAGATGTATCAATTGCAAGGTAAGACCACCATATGGTGGGAGGAAGTAAAAACAATATGGAATATTGATGAGCAATAACTAACTTGGGAAGAGTTCCAAAAGCATTTCAAAGACAAATATTTAATGGAATGATTTTACGATGAAAAATCAAAGGAATTTCATGATTTGTGGTTGGGACATCTTCCTATGGATGAGTTTATCAATAAATTTACATCATTAATAAGGTATGTTCCCTACATACATGAATAAAAGGTGAAAGTATAACTATTCATTAGTATTTTTCCTCTATTAATGAAGGAATGGTTAGAATTTGATAAGCCAAAACCATGGATGAGGTTATTAGAAAGGCCCGAATATGCTACCAGTAGATGAAGACAAAGGGAGAAAGTAGTAAAAAATTGTTAGAAAATAAAGCATGTAAATCCTTATAGAATGAAATAGGGGAAAATACTACAAACTATAAAGGCGCCTATAAAAACTCGTTAAGCAAGAATTCAGGGAGAACTCAATAGAGGTCAAAATTTTAGAATGAGATAAATTCTACTAAGGAGACTAACAAACCTAAATTGCAACTAACAACTAGATCCCCATTACATTACTATGGTTGTGGAGGTCCACATTATGTTAAAAAATGTCCCTATTGAAAGGGGGCATAACCAGTGGCACAAATCTTAGAGGCATCAATAGTGGTGGAGGTGGCAAGGAGTCTTCCCATGATTAATGTTGCACTGGAGGATCACCAAGTAGAATACCAACCAACCATGGTGGAATTTCAAGGTAAAAATTTTAACCAGATTGTATCTATTTTGATTGAACCAAGGGCTGGTCTAAGTTATGTCACTCATAAGATAAAAGAAAAATGTCTTTTGCAAATTTTTAAATTTAAGATTCCATGACTAGTAAATCTAGCCATGTGAGCTAAAAGAAGGGTGGTAGCTAATGTAGACAACTATCCAGTTGATTTGGTAGACCAAATGATAGTCACGAATATAAATATTCTACCCCTAGGATTGTATGGCATTCTAACTGGCATTGACTGGCTTGTAAAGTATTGGTCTCTTATAAATTACAGAGATAAAACAATTAGTTATTTGGAGGAATATGAAATGAGGCAAGAAGTGTAAGGAGTAAATAGACCCCTAAAGCTAAGACCTATTATAGCTTCACAACTGGAAAAATGTATAAGGAATGGATGCCAAGTCTATGCGGTGTAGGTTAGGAATTCAAATTCAAAATAAAAGACTTTAACTTTGGGATACCTATGAGTTGTGAAAAACTTTGCTAATGTCTTCCTTCAGGACATTCCTAGTCTACCTCTAAAAAGGGAAATATATTTTACCATTGAACTCATTCGGGGAGCTACTCCTATATCTAGAGCACCATATCGTATGAGTGTCCCAGAATAGACTAAGCATAAAATGCAGTTACATAAGCTATTGGAAAAAAAATATATTCACCCAAGTGTGTCACCTTTGCAGAGCTTTAGTTCTCTTTGTCACAAAAAAGGATGGAACCTTATGATTATGCATTGATTACAGACAATTAAATAATATAACATAAAAAATAAGTACCACTTGTCCTAAATTGATGATTTATTTGATCAAGTAAAAGGGGTCATTGTATTCTCTAATATTAACATGCATTCTAGGAATCATCAAATACAAATCAACAAGGAGGAAATATATAAAACAACCTTTAAAAATCGTTATGGGAAATATGATTTTTTTCTGCCCTCTGGACTAATTAAAGCACAAACAAAGTTTATGTCTCGTGAATAGTGTATTCCATCAATACTTGGAAAAATTTATATTGATTTTTATAGATGTCATCCTCATGTATTCAAGAAATATGGAGGAACACAAAAAACACCTATAACTTGCCTTGCAAAATCTAAGTTAGCATTAGTTTTAAGCAAAATACAGTAAATGGAAATTTTATAAAAAAAAATCAGTACTTAGAACATGTGATTATGAGAGATGGAATAGTTGTGGGCTCGAATAAAATAAAAAATATAATGGAGTGGTCTACACTCAAGAATCTAGCTGATATAAGGTCTTTCATGGGTATGGATGGGTACTATAGTTGATTTATTGAGGGATTTTGATGGGTGGCAGATGCCATCACTTCCTTGTAGAAGAAAGGAAAAATTTTCAAATGGACAACTGAATGTCAAAACAAATTTTACCAATGAAAGCACTTACTTACCACTAATCCCATTTTGAGAATTTCTGACCCAAGAAGGGAATTCAATGTTTGTACAGATGCCTATAAGGAGGGAGTAGGGCGAGTATTGATGCAAGAGAGAAAAGTTGTGGCCTAAGAGTCTCAAAAACTGAAGGAACATGAACAAAAAATACTTAGCTTATTATTTGGAGGTAACCCCAGTTATTCATGCTTTGAAATTGTGGTTGCATTATTTTCTTAGAAAAAAATTCATACTGATGACATACCATAGTAGTTTAACGAATTATTTTAAGCAAGATGCAGTGAATGCTCAACAAGCATGTTGGATTGACTTTTCAAGTGAGTTTCAATTTGAAATTAAATATTTGAAAGGTAAGGAGAATCGAGTAGCAAATGGTTTGAGTAGAAAATTGAATTTTTATTATGAAATATCATTTAGTGAGATAAAAAATTCCTTTAAGGAACATATTAAAGAATATTCTTAGAAGGATCCTGAATACCAGTTCTTATGGAAGCAAGAAAAAACCCAAACAACAGTGAAAGGCAACTGGTTCATGAAATAAATTAGGAAAAAATGTTGATTTATCAAAACCAGATGTATATTCCCAATCAGATAAACAATAAACAATTAGTTTTAGATGAGTCTCATAAAACTACTTATGTTGCTCATACTCACTATCAAAAGTTAATCACGACTTTGAGGAAAGAGTAATTTTCGCCAGGCATTGAAAAAAAGGTGGTTGAATAATTAGCAAAGTTCTTAGAATGTCATCAAGTGAAGGTTGAATACCATCATACAACTAGGTTACTTCACCCACTTCACATTCGCGAATGGAATTGGGAAAGAATAACACTTATTTCATTACTGGCTTGCCTAAGACCAAGAAGAAAAATGATTCTATAATGGTATTAGTGGAAACTTTGAGTAAATCTTCACAGTTTATCCCAATGCAATCCACTTATAAAATAGTTCAAATTTCCCATATATTTATGAAAAAATGAATTAGACTACATGGGACACCAAAAGTTGTAATCTCTCATAAAGATGTCAAATTTACTTCTGCATTTTGGAAGGCTCTGTTTGAGGGATTAAGAACATAGATATAGATTAGTACTACCTATCATCTCCAAACAGATGGATAGATGGAGCAAGTAAATCGGGTAGTCAAAGATATGCTAAGAATGTGTGTGATGCAACAACCGACCAGGTGGGAAGACTACATCCATTTGGTAGAATTTTCCTATAACAATATCTTTCATGCCTCCTTCAAAATGAGTCCATTTGAAGTATTATATCGACGTAGATGGAAACCATCTTCTAATTAGAATTTAACATAAGATAAACTAACGATAGGACCTTATATGCTAAAGGAAATGGAGGAACTAGTAAGAAAGGTAAGGGGACACTTAAAAGTTGCCCAATATAGACAAAAAACTTATGTTGACTAGAATTGAAGTTACTGAGAGTTTCAAGTGGGGGACCATGTATACATGGAACTAAAGCCTAAGAAACGTAATTTACGCTAGAGAAGTTGTGGAAAACTGGCCGCTACATTCTGTGGCCCATTTTAGATTCTAGCTCAAATTAGGGATGTGGCTTATCAACTATATTTTCCTAGCCACATACATTTTCATAACGTATTTCATTTTTCATTATTAAAAATATATTTATGATCTTAAACATATCAATGATTGGAAAAATATACAGGTAAGTAATTTATACTTTCATATATGGGGAAATCTTATAAAGTTAATTATGATAAATACTAACAATGATATTACGGATGTGATTATAGGCCGAATCAAACTGAGAGTTCCGAGTCGAACCCCTACGCATCCTAGATCAGATGGAAGTAATGTTACGAAAACGAGTTATCAACTAGGTTAAGGTGCAATGAGGCACTTTGACCCAGAAGAGGATACCTCAAAGGATGACGAACATATGCAGGATATTTATTCCAGCCTATTCTGAGGATTTTCAAATACCGAGAGGGTGTTTCACTAAAAGGGGGGGAAGGTGGGATATCCCCTGGTAACTTAGGAAAATATTGAATTACTACAGTAAATATATATATATAGTCTTTGATTCTTGTGGCCGAGAAGGCTAAATAGTAAGTGGTTTTGCATAAGAATGTATATCGTATGTTTAATTAGCATTATTGAAATGTTTTTGTGTGAACCATTGAAATGTTACAAAGGGAAGCAATGTTGGAGTGACCCACATCTAAGGTATTTGAGTAGTTATGGGTTTGGAAGTAACCTGCAAAAAATTCTCCTTGGAAATAAAAAAATCCAAAAAAATTCCAATAGGGTAGAGGTACCTGAGGTAGAAGAGAAGGAGAAATAATAGAAATTTTGTGCTAAGTATCATTACCTTTAGACTCTCGAACTTGTTAGCTAGTGGAGTCTGTTTGAGTTTGGAAATACTTAGATTTTAAACCTTATCTATGTCTAGCTGGGACCAGATAGTCACAAGTAAAGACAATTATTAATTATTTCTGTCATGGGAGTGGAGTAAACTCAAGGGCAGATGCAGTGTTGAGCACTAATCTCATTAGTTTGGAGGAGCGCTATCTTCCTAGTGGAATTTGTTGCTCACACTCAAAATACAACAAAAAGTAGATAAGTATTATAGTGACTTATCTATGTGAAATATGGAATGTTTATTAATTGTTTAATTAGGCTTGATACTATGTGGAGTGACTATGTTGTTCTTAAATATGATTTTCTTGAATGTGAATGACTAGTAGACTAAGTATTTTAGTAATATGATGGAGTGTGTTGTATAAATTTTTGTGTGTATAAGTGGACTAATATTTTAGCAATATGTTCTAGTGCATTATACATTTGTCTATATGTATATGTTTTTGACATTCATTAACATATTTAGGCTTAGAATCTAGGCCTAGTTGATTGGAGTCAACTACCAATTTCAGTTCCCAAGGATGGAACAATCTAGATATATAATAAAGACAACAATGAAATTACCAAAGAAAACAAATCATTTGTAAACTAGGGTTCATATTTGTGTACCACATTCAAGATGACCAAATAGAGGGTTATATTCTGAGGCCAAGCTGTGTTCTGGAAGTTGAGGAATCATTCCCTGAGTTCATAAAATGGTCTTGCTCTCACATTTCAAATTTAGTACAATAAGAAAAAGGAATGAGGTCACTATGCTCACTTGTAAAACGATAAAATATACAAACTATGCAATAGTAAATAGTGGTTGATATAACTTAAACTGTAAATAAATTCTTTAACTATAAAGAGAGTAAAAAGCATTGTTGTATCATTGATATTAGCAAAATCAAACCAATCTTTGAATTACATTGTGATAAGTAAATAATATCTAAGGAAAACTTTAACAAATGGAAAAACCAATAACGATGAACCAGAATTAACATCATACAATAGTAGCTTACACAACTGAGAGGGGTCATAACGCGACCACTGTGCTAGATCCTATGTAAAAAAATTCATTGGTATTGGAAAAGTATAATATATTCTACATTCATAAAACTCTAGGGTCTAACTGTGAAAACCCTAGTTTACACCCGGTTTGAGAATGGATCTATACTCATTAAAACAAATGAAGAATATTAGTATATGGAAATGAACAATAAGAAATTGGAATTAGATTCAGCAGGAACTTGTATGGTGAAGATTGGTTTATTTTAAGGAAGGTTAAGAACCCTCTTCATTACCTACAAAATTCCAGAGAACTAAAATTAATAGATTGGAAAAAAAAAACAAAAAAACAAAAAGAAAAAAAAAAACAAAATAAGGTCATCCATAAGTGTTACCTGAAGAAATGTTATTCTTCCATCCATGTTGACCATTCCCGAAACAATAAATAAAGAAAACAGACTTGACAATAGTTAGTATACACATCTTAAATAACTGATTTTTTTTTTTTTACTTTATGAATTTAGGCTTCTGTGATCCATATTACACTAAGAAGATTCTTTTCGTTGGAAATCACATAGCACAAAATTTTTTCAACGCATTTCAAACTAGCTAGTTTGGTTCATCATGATGACAAACCACACTAGCTGGCTCGAAACACATTGGAAATTTTTTCTCCTATGTGATTTCTACCTAAAAGAATCTTCTTATAGAAAATGTTATTTTGAGATGTTACCTTCTAGAACCCTTGAAATTAAGGGTTGAGAAAGATAGGGGACCTAGGCCTTCAAGGGGTTTACCACATACCCTATCTCAACCTCATACAATGTGGAAGATGAATCATCTAGGTGAGAAGAAGAACCAAAATGAGATTATGCCAAAAAAGAAAAAAAAACATTGTAATGCCATACCTGCTCAAACAAGGAAAAGGTAATGACTGAGTGGTTCCATGGCAACATTTTCTAGAGTTGCAAAGCTTGAATCAGCTAAGGGAAAGGTGAGAATGACCAGGCCACTGTAGTAAGGAGGGTAGGTGGTTACCCTGTAACCATCACTTCTAATTTGGACCATCCATTGCACCCTAATCACTTTAGACCGTAGATCATTGGACATTTATTAATGGCATGGATGTGAGCTAGGTGGCACACGACAGGGTATCTTCCTGATACTTCAAATGGGTTGAGATGATCCTACTGATAACATAAACTAACCAATGTTTCTTTCTAGAATATGTTGTTGACTATTCGAAACCCAAAATATTAATGTTATCACAATATAAATATTTGTCAATAGTGAAACAAAAATTGTATGGTTATTAATGAATAAAACATTACATCCAAATCAGAGAAATTGGTATGTGATCTAACTCTCATATTATGTTAACCATGCATTTGACTTCCGTGACTTATCAACCTTTATGATATGTCTGGGTTTGTTCTTTGTGAAAATTAGGATGACAGAGTGTATGGTAAAATAATGGTTTTACTTGTATGCCTAGGGTATGTTACACTACAACACTTAAATTCGTAATTTCAAAAAAAATTACCAAACACAATACCTAGGCCAAAATAGTGAGATTACTTGAAATGTGTTAATCATAATTTTTTTTAATTGCTTTATTTTCATATATATTATAATATATATATATATATATATATATATATATATATATACATACATGCAATATATAATATAATATATATATATATATATATATGAAATTGAAATATTATTTATGACTCAAATTGACTATTATTATTATAATTAATATTTTAAAATGTTGTATACCAAAATTATATTAGGAAGTGAATGGAATAAATTATATCAAAAAATATTAATTCAATTAGTTTTAAAAAAATCATGATTAAAACTATAAAAGTCATGCACATCAATCTTGTAATTTATGCATTCTATGTAATTCTGATAAATGGATACAATGTTTGTTGACTTGAATATCTTAAATATTTTATGCTCGAAAAAGCCACAATACCATAATGTAGACACCTATTAACATTATACTATGTTAAGCTATGATTATAATAAACCTAAGTCTTTGCTTACATGAAATTTTTTCAAAGTAAATTATTATGGGATTTTCAAGCATAAACTCAAATTAAAAACTATGCAAACAAGGGTTATTTTATGCTTGTTGATATAAATATATACGTATATCAGAATAGTGTTAATTCATGGTGGGAAAGGTGTTTGGAACCCCAAACACATAACAAGGTGAATAGAACATCTTAAAAAACTTGGAGGCTTGAGAGCATAACCAATTTATAAATGGTAGGCATCGACTTCAGTTATATTTATACACAAAAAAAAAAAAAAAAAATTATAGGAATCACAATCATATTTTTAAGCACCTTATAGAAGTTAGATTGATATAAAAATTGCTCGGACAAGTTTGTTTTACCGTAATTGTTTAGTAACAATACATTAAACATCTTACTATTATTGTAAAGATAAAAACTCTACTTCTAGGACAAGCAATTATGCAAAGAAAAATATAAGTGAAAATTATACATAACAAAAACTTCTTTCACACTCGAGCCCATATGGGCATCTTATGGAATGCTTCATTGCATCTGCTAGTGTAACTTTTCATTAATTATTTTAATAAAAGGTTACCATTTTTTTCTTTGGAAAAAAAAACAAAAACTTCTTTCAATCTAGATATGTCGCCATCATTAATTAATATAAATGAACAAGGTCATTATATTAAGAATAATTCTAGTTACATACATATTATGTAGTTACAACATCAATGCCTATCGCTAAATCATACTATAGCTTAACAAAAATAATTGTCTTTTTACACAAACTAAGGAGAAAAGAAGAGGATGAAAATGGTAGAACCATATGCAAGACATCCTAATGGAGAAGAATAAATTTGGGTGCAACTAAGATGTGAACCTTATATAATGGAACTATTGAAAATTGTAAGATATCTAAAATTGGAATTAGCTAGTATTAAGGAAGATAGAGAAATGTTGAAAAACATAGTGTTACACCAGAAAGGCCCATAAAAAGCTTAACTGAACATCAAAATATGAAAACAAAAGGGAAAATTGTAAAATAGGAGGATAAGGCATAGTCTTACAAAAGGAAATATCCAGATAGTATGGATAGGCCATTCGACCTAAATATGAAGAGGAAAATGAACATAATTCAGTCAAAATTCACTGATAGTACCTAGTTAATGGAAGAAACAAAAGGTGGAGTTGTAGGGGGAGTTTAAAAATATTAAACCTCTAGCCTTTGATGGTGAGTTAAAGGAAGCAGTGTAGATGTGGCTACTAAATATGAATAAATATTTTCAAGTGTATGATTATCTTAGCAATCTAAAACTTATATTAGCCACTTATCAACTACAAGACAAGGCATCCCTGTGGCTGGAGAAGATTAGGACTACGCATAATATAGAGGATAAGGCTGTTAATTAGAAATATTTTAAAAAATATTTTACAGAAAATCATCTGATAGAAATATATTATGATGGTAGAGTAAATGATTTTAATGAACTAAAGCTAGGTCATATGACAATGGATGAACTTTTTGTGACACTCATCTCTTATGATATGTAAAATACATTTGCGAGGAAAAAGATAAAATCCAATGATTTATTAGTTGTCTTCCCCTTTCATTCAAAGAAAAAATTGTGTATGACAACCCTAAAACCATTGATGAAGTTATTAGGAAGGCCATAATATGTTATGAGCAATCTAAGCAAAGGAGAAAAAAAATCAAAATCTTGGCCAAATAAGAAAAAAAATAGTTTTGTGCAATGAAGAAAAGGGTCAAACTTTTCCTCCTTTGAAAATTCTAGTAAAAATCACTAGAACAAAAATTGTAATACAAATAATAATGAAAACAAAATGCTCAATATTAGATAGAGTCCATATTAATTGATTTGAATAGTAAAGGAATTAATGGAAAATAGAGGGAACCATTGAAGTGTTGGGGCCATGGAGAGCCTCATCTACTTTTTAATTGTCTGTAGAATGTAAAATCAATTCCCTATAGAATGTACAATAAGCCTCAAAATTATATGAAGTGGCTAGAAACATTCCTAGAACCAATGCAATGCTATAAGATTTCCGATTTGAACATTAGCCTATGATGATCGAAATGGAATATAACATCCCGAACCAACTTATGTCCATTTTAATAAATATGGGGCCTAGTTTAATTTATGTTAGTCTAGAAATAATGGACAAATGTAAGCTAAACATAGAAAACTATAAAAATCCCTAGCTGATACAACTAATCACTAATATAAAAAGGAAAGTTATGAATTGGGTTAAGGATTTTTAAATTATTTTGAATGGTCGTAAAATAAAAATGAACTGAAGGTTTTAACCATAGGATTTTATGATGTGTTAGTAGGAATTAACTATTTATAAAATAATAGATCAATTATCAATTTCCTAGATAAGATTGTCACTTGTACTAAAGATGATGGGGAGGTAAAAAGTATTATAGGTTTA
>APFE031411055.1:102764-113625 GCA_000404065.3 Pinus taeda | reverse complement strand
ACTAATTATAATATATTAAATATAGTGCATGATTTTTTAAAGTTTTTCATTATTTTATTTTCTTTCACATGATTGATCCAAAATACAGGTTTAATATTTTATAGCCAATTAAGTTATTCTATTTTAGATAATTTCTTAAACACAATACAATGTGATCAAATTTAAGAGAGTTATGGAGGGGGTGGAGAGAGGGAACGAGAAGGTGAAAAAGTTGGAGGATAGAGAGAGAGAAAAAGAGAGTGATGGGGGGTGAGAGAGTGAGGTGGGAGAGAGGGAGAGAGAGGAAGGAAGAGAGAAGAGACATAGAGAGAGATGGAGTTGGAGTGGGAGAGAGAGGGAGGAAAGAAAAAAGACATAGAGATATTGACGTGGAGAGGGAGAGGAGTGAAAAGTTATAGATGGAGGGAGAGTGAGAGGGAGAGGAAAGGAGGGAAGAGAAAGAAGAGGAGAGGATAGATATAGGGAGAGAAGGGGAAGGGAGAGAGATGGAGAAATAGAGATGGAGAAGGACATGGAGGATGGGAGATAGTGATAGAGTTGGACGGAAGAGAGATAGAGAGAGGGAGAGTGATTTGGAGGGCAGAGATAGAGGGAGGTGGGAGATAAGGGATAGAGAGGAAGGAAGATAGAGATGAGAAGAGAGAGATGGAATTGGAGGGGGTAGTAGAGGGAGGGAACAAGAAAAACATAGAGGGAGAAATGTGGAGAGAGAGAGGGAGTGAAAAGGGAGTCATGGAGAGGGAGTGAGGGAGAGAGGAGAGTGGGAGGGAATAGAGAGAAGGATATAGATAGAGAGGGAAACCGAAGAATGGAAAAGAGAGGAGTGAATAGACAGAGAAGAGGAAGAGAGAGTCGAGAGAGAGTGTGTGTATGTTTTGTGGTCGAGATAGAGAAAAGGAATAACAAAGAGACCAAATGGCATATATATATTATATATATATAGTATTATATATTATATTATACAATATTGAATAAAGCAACCTGATCCATATTAACCCATAACTATCAATTCCGAGAGGAGATCCAATCTCTCGAGTGAAAACATTCCTCAAGTTTTGACACAAAAAAAAAAGTTTTGCACCTCGAGATTTTTGGACACCAAACCTCAACACTTGATAGAATCTGGGGTAAGAGGATGTAGGGTCGGCTCAATATGAAGATTATAATGTTTTCTTATTTTAATTATTATAGTCTTAAAAAAAAATCCCTTTAAATTTAATTTCAAAATTTTAATTGAATAGATTTTTTATAAAAAATACATAAAATTAATTATTTTTATTAAAAAAATTCATTTTTAAAATTATAATTATTTAGAATACATAGGGAAAAGTTTGGCTCACTTGTACCACCATGTGAGGATGAAGAAGTGTTTAAGGAAGGATAACCTTTCAACCAATCTTTAACAGCCTTTTAATACCCTATCACTTGTAAGTTTAGATTGCTTGCCATAATTAAGATGACTAACATAAAAATTTGATTCATATTATTGTAATACTTGTTAAGTAGTTGTATTTTTGTTCTTAGATTAAATTGGTCATTCATGTTAGTCATTTTGATTTGTATTACTTATTAGCTAGTCACATATTTTAACCCATGACTAAATTAGTGATTTATGTTAGTCGTTTTTAGTTTAGTCACTTAATATTGCTCATTTTTGGTAGCATTTCACTTGGAAAAGTTGTGGTGACTAACGTTTTTAGTCACATAGTCACTAATTGCTCATTTTATACTAGTGTTAGTAATATCAATAGATGGTTGTGTTTTAAGGGAAACTTTATTCTTTGTCTTAGAAGGGAAATTTTTAATTCATAAAATATTCGAATATATGTGGAATAAGTATGCATGTACCAATCAGTGAGTTTCTCTTATAGTTTCCAGGAGGATAATAAAGTAAATTTATTTTAAATACTGGGTATGAGAATCATTATTCTAAACTATGGCGTAGTTGAAGTTTTACTATAGATTCTAATAAATGTTACTGCATGTAGGTTAAGAAAAAGATAGAATATATAATGCATGTAGTATTTATGTGGAGCCAAACATAATCTTAACATGGGGAATGAATGTCTATAAAATGTGGGCATGTTGTTAGAGTATAGTAAAAATTAATTAAATATTTCAGAAGGTATGAATGCATGGATTATTGTAAGACTAGCAAACTAAGTAGGAAACACGGCATGGAAAAGTTACAGCTAAATTACATATTATAAATTTCTATTTGGGTTGACATGGGAATTACACATGCGGATAATTCCTATAAGGTATACGTTTCCTGTGAAACTTACACATACAAACAATGTTAGTCAACTTAAATATATAAAATATTTTATGTTGGAAAATACCACAATACCACAATGTTGCGGCCTATTATGATTATACTTTATTAGGCTTTGTTTATAAGAAACCTAAATATATGTTCAAATGGTAATCGGTCAAATTAAAATATTATGGGATTTTCAAACATAAACTAAAATTAAAAATTATGTAAACAAGACAGCTTTCATAACTCTTCATATAAATATATGTATATCAAAAGAGTATTAATTCATAAAACGAAATGGGTTTGAACCTCGGTCATATCTTATGGTGAGTAACACAACTTAAGAAACTAGAATGGTCGAGAGCATAACTAATTTACAAATGTAAGACATGGCATTCCATTATATTTATACACAAAAGAAAATTAACAGAGATGATATCATATTTTTAAGCATCATGTAGAAGTATGATTGATACAAGAATTACTCATATAAGTTATTTTGAGCATAGTTGTTTAGTAACAGTACATTAAAGGTCTTACTATTACAGTAAAGAGAAGAACTCTACTTTTAATCCAAGTAACTATGCAAAGAAAAATATAAGCCAAAATTATACATAACAGTAACTAGTTTTGAACAAGTTATCCCACCATCATTAATTAAAAAATGGGAACATAATACTTGTATTAAGAATACTTCCACTTACATACAAATTATGTAATTAAAACTAAGAATTACAATGTTAGCTAGAAAGTATTGTTTACATAAACATAAGTAAAAAACTCAGGCTAAACACAATTTTCATTTTTTTTGTAATGCTTGGTAGGGCCGTCTATTTTCTATTATGTATATGAAGCGAATTTACACCACACAGATTTACCTAGTGGCCTCAACTCACCCCAAGGGGAAACCGAGTCTGTTGGCCATCAATCAACATTATATGCCATCCAAAAACATAACTTCATCAGTCTTTCTAGCAGAGCTAGATATGTTTCAGTGTCATGATAACAAAATTCATAACTATAACAGCTAACATAGGCAACAGGAAACTTAAATTCTATCTGCATAAACAAAATCTAAGCATAGGTAGACTAATATTGCTTGTCGTTCTGCTCCTCAGTGTCAGAGGCTACTGGGGCAGGATCTTTTGCGGTTGCTTCTGGCATTCCAAAGATCACCCCAATGCATGGGATGCATCTATCAATATAGTCCATCCTAACACCCTATTTATGCAGTTGGAACAAGATCTTATCTATATCTCTCTTGTAGTTGGGAGGGCCCTGAATGGTAACAACCATCCCCATAGAAATTTGTTCAAGTGATTTGCCTAGCAAACTTTTCATCATAAAATATAGGTATAGAGGTTGCCTGAACTGTGTAATTCACCCTCTTGTGGTTCTTGGGTCAGGCACCTTTGTTCTCTAAACCTCAATTTCATCATCCGGTTCGAGCTCATTCTTCACCTGGTCTTCCCAACCATCTACCATTTTTTAGATTCCCTCATCCACTTCCTCTTTGTAAGTTTCAGCTGCCTCAGCTATGATGTGCTCGGTAGCCTTACAACCCCTATGGCCATCCATCCTCCTTAGGAATTTGGTTTCCCAAGGTTCCGAGCCTTTGTTGCCCCAACCATGACCACGTCGTGCTGGAGCCATGCCCTGCCGACTCATAACCTGTAGACAATTCAACATCGTTAGATTCAATACCTCCTTCATCACAATGCAATGCAAATGTGATATCCAGACTTCACTACCATGCTTGTCTTGCATCAAGTAGAGGCACCCCTGTGCCCACAGGTGGCCAATGGTTATGGAAATTAGGCAGGATTCCTTCGGCTTATCTCCTTGCCTCACACCCTTACCCTAGTTTTGGCATTGGTCACCCTCTTGCAACCATATCCTAACTCACAGACCCAAATGTATCTAGGTGCTACTAGTGCTCCCATACCCGCAGACCCTTGCCTTTGCCTGCCAATTCCAATCCACATTATCTCTCCTTTCTACCTCTCATGCCCCTCAGGGTGCTCGGAAATTCCCCTATGGTCTTGCCTTGCCATTTTCTCAGGTTCGCTCAACCCATTGCCCACCCTGCTAGTATCCCAACCCGAAGGCTAGTCGCTCTAGATCAGCCTTGTATCGAGGATCCTCGCAGTGCCCACCATGCCATAGCCCCAGCAAGAGCTGAGTCAAAACATTGTAGAGCCAAGAAAAATTTTCCCCTTGTCTACCCCAGTTTCTCCCTAGCTAAACTAAGCCTCTCTGGGGTGGCCTCATGGTCGACGGTTGCCCTCAGCCTTCGCTACTTCTCCTCCCTTTTTCTTTCCTACTGCTTCCTTCCCTACTATACCTTCCGCCTTCCCTACACATCCAAGACACCTTCCCCCTTCACCACCTTCCCCTATGTTGCCCTTCGCCACCTTGCCAACCCACCTCCCATGAAATCAAGGTAGAGGACACTGCACTCCCTTCCTCGAGCATGTGAGGTGGGGTTGCAATGAATTTAATTGCCCAACCCATGTCCACTCATTCTTGGCACCTCTGACACCGCACTCATCTTGATCGGGGGCTTTCGTTGCCTGGTTCTATCCTCCCTTGTATTTCCTACAATCTTGTTCCAAGATTGTCTCCAAGGTTTCAAAGGTTGTGTCTCTTGCTTGGAATGGCCATCATTTCTCCAACTACTCTTGCTGATGGGTGCATCCCCAGTTTGCCAGGAAATCCGATCCCTTATTTCCTTCTCTCCTTACATGTTTTGCTTGAATATATTCAAATTTGGGGAGAATTTCCCTATTTCATGGATTAATCTTGTTGTTATCTATCTCTAAATAAGTTTGTCCCACTTTGTGCCATTGTTGATTTTTGTCACTGTTTTGATTACTAGGCAAGAATCCCCCGTCCACTTCAAGGTTTTTATAACCCAGTCTGATGGCTATTAGTAGGCCCTATCTAACTACAATGAACTCCACCTCATTGTTGCTGGTAATCCCACAGCTTTCAGCATAGATCAAGCGAGTGTGGGTCTGGGAGTCTCGAAAGAAGCTCCCCCAAAACTACTTCTCCTGGGTTACCCTTGGAGGCCCCATCGAAGTTAAGCTTGATGAATCCTTCGGCCGGAGGGGAAACTTTGCACCTGGAGCTCATGATAGCCTTGCTTGTCTTCCATGCATTACTATTGATCATTCCCATTACTAAATTTAGTTTTTGCAGTATTCGTCCTTCTTAGGGTGGCACCTACCAATATTCTTATTTCCATGCTTCTTCCAGGATTGCTTCTCTGATGTTTTGAACAATAACTTCCCACACTTTTTCCTGCGAGTTCATTTTATGCTTGAACAGTCTGCGATTTCTCTCTTTCCATATGGACCACAGGGTGAAGCCCAGGCTTAGGGACCAAGCCCTATTTACCATAGGGCTAGAATAGATGTGGTTTTTCCATATTGATATTGTTCCTCTAATATTGGTTAGATATCTATCCATCCTTTCGAAAATTTCTCTCATTTGTCTCCAGTTTTGTTCCGCAATTAAACAATTTTTAAGGATATGTTCCATATCTTCTCCATTTTGGTTGCATAGCCTACAAAGGGAGGGTCCTTGGAATCCTCTTTTATGTAATTGATCCCAGGCCAAGATGCATCATTTGTAGACAATCCATAGGAAGTGGGTTACTTTTGGCAACCACCCCCCCACCAAAATTTGCCCCATATTTTATCTTATCCTTCCTATTCCTACCTGTTCTGAACGTCATAGGTTTCACTTATGGAGAAAGTTTCTTTGGTGGTATGACCCCATATCAGGATGTCATCATCGTGACGTATCATTATACACCTTATCTTTAATTCTTTGTCCAGATTACTCCATTGTTTTGTGTTTACCTCTCGTTCCCAGTGATCTCTAGTCTTCCAATTCCACCAACTTATCTCTCCCTGCTCCTCCTGCTAGTACTCTTCCACTACCTATATATTACTATTTTGGATTTGATGGTATATATCTATGATCTCTAGATTATCTCCCAGTTTCTCTCTTTGCTGCCAAGAATCTTTCTAGAAGTGAGCTATTTTCCCATTGCGAACTTCCCAAAAGGCATGTTGTTGTATGAGGCATCTATTATTTGGTGCTAGATTCCAGATTAGGGATCCCTTTGGGAGGTCTTGATATCTGAGGTTATCCTCTACTTTCAAAGGAATGTTATACTTGCGAGTCCATATTTTCTTCCATAGGTCATTATTCCATTCATCTATCTCCACCAAAGTTTGGCTCCCATGATTTGGTTCAAGAGATATGGGTCGCTGAGTCGTAATCCTCCTTCCTCTTTTTTCTTGGTGAGGCCCTGTCATGACACTAGATCCCATTTCTTATGATGTTTGGCACCTCCCTAGAGGAATTTTTTAAATATGTCAACCATTTTGGCACATGTTCCTTTTGGGGTCACCATTCATGATAGTTGATAATGAGAATCGACTGCGAAACTACCTTAAGAAAAACAGTTCTTCCAACTATGTTTAAGGATTGAAAGGTCCAATTTTTTATTCTACCTTGTAGTTTTTTGAGGATGTTTTTCCAGCATTTGTTTCTTAGTGGGGTGTCCGAGAGGGGCATACCCAGATACTTAGTCGGCAGGGTACCAGTACTGAAGCCTAGGATTCTAGCAAGGTTGATCTTCACATTTCCTTGGGTATTGAAGAAGAATATACAAGATTTTTCATTATTGATCATTGTTATAGAGGCTTCCATAAAGGATTTAAGGATATTTCTTATACTGTTGGCTTCCCTCAGGGTGTCTTGGCAAAAGAGCATGATATCATCCACAAATTGTTGGTGGGTGATGGGAAGGTCATTCCCCCAAATTCTGAGCCATTGGAGTTGGGAGGAGTGTACCTGTTGCTTTATGTACCTACCCGACCCATCTGCTGCTAAGATGAAACAAGAAGGGGTAAATCAGGTCCTTTTGTCTTAGACCTCTAGAAGGGTTGAACGTCTTGGTTGGGTTTCCATTAAGCAGGATGGAGAAGATCAACGAGGATATTAGAGTGAGGATCCAATTGATCCATATTTGAGCAAAGCCATATGCTTTGAGGATCCTCCTAAGGTATCCCGAACTCGATCTATCATAGGCTTTAGAGAGATCGAGTTTAATCATCATACCTGGGAGCTTATGGGCTTTGAGGGAGTGGATTACATCCTCTGAAAAAATAAAGCCATCAAGGATTTGGTGGCCTTCCACAAAGTCTGTTTATTCCAAGAAAATGAGAGTGGGGAGGAGTGGTTTTAGGCATCTGACAATCAGGATGTCAATAATCTTGTAAATGACATTACACAGGGCAATTGGGCAAAATACTTGAGGATCCTCCAATTTAGTAGACTTAGGAATTAACGTAATAAAGTTAGAGTTGAGGCTAGGACATACCTTTGTTTTACATCTTGATTCCTCAATGACCTCCGTGATATCTTGCCCCATGAATGGCCATGTAGCTTGGTAGAATTCAACAGTAAAATCATCGAGGTTTAGGGCTTTGTTCTTCGACATGCATTTCATGGTTTCCTCAACTTCCTCTTTGGTGACCGCCCTCATTAGTGCCTTGTTCTAATATGCTATTATCTTCTTAGGGATTTGCTGAGTGATTCTTTGAGTGGCTTCCTCCCTCTTTTCCATGTTCTCTGTGAGCAAGTCCTTGAAGTGATTGACCAACAAGCCTTCCATCTCTTTATGCTCTGTTATACATTGACCCTCAACATTTTTAAGGGAGTAAATGCATTTGTGCTTCTTGTGGTTCACCACTGCTTTATGAAAGAACCTTGTGTTGTGGTCTCCTTCCTTCATCCATTGCACCCCCGATTTTTGCCTCCACATAATTTCTTCATGTTGTCTTTGTTCCTTTATTTGGTTGATCAATTGACCTTCCTCTCACACCATTTCTTCCATTCTTCCCTTGTTTATCATCTTTCGTTGGATGTCTGCTATACGTTGGTTGAGTTTTGTCTGGTTTCCAAGGATATGCCCAAACTCCTCCTTATTCTACTTTTTGAGTCTCTTCTTTAATTCCTTCAACTTTAGCTAAAAGGTATGCATCCTATTGTGGCCTTGTTGGTTACTTTGTGTACACCATTCCTCAATCTTTGTCAAGATATCTAGGTCTCTAAACGTAAATGCTACAAATCTAAATGTCTTACTCTTGGGTCTAGCTTTTAAATCCACTTCCAGTCGAACTGACCAATGATCTAACGCCATGCATGGGAGGATCGTTGCCTCTATGAATATATCCTTGCTCATTAGTTGTTCAAAGATTAGGAACCTATCTAGGCGGTTGGATATTTGGTGTATACCCCCTCTTATATTGTTCCAAGTATGGATACCATTGATTATTTCCTTATCCACTAGCTGGAGGTTATTGATGGCTTTGCTGAAGGCTTCCATGTTTCGGTCAGCCCTCCTTATTCCTCCCTTTTTTTCCCTAGGGATGTGAGCATTTTGAAGTCCCCCCCACTATCCATAGCGCATCTGGGTATATATTCCTCAGAGCCTACAAGCTATGAAGGAAGACTCCTCATTCGCCTGAGAGGTGTGGGCCATACACCCCAGACAACAATGCCCATTCACTTGATCCTAGAATTCAGAATTTTCCTGTGAGGATTCAGGGTAGACTTAACCATTCTTCAAACTTGATTTTTGTCGGGTTCCATAAGATAGCCCGTCTACCTGCACTCCCACTTGCATCCTGCATAATGACTTGGTATTCAGGCCTGAAGTTTTCCATAATTTCTTTTAACTTTTTTTTCCTTAATTTTAGTTTCCTGTATTATCATTATACTTGGCTTATCCTTTTTCAGTCTCTCTTTAAGGTACCTTTGTTTGCATCTACTATTGAGGCCCCTTATATTCCAGGTTGTGATATTCATTTTAACAATTTTATTGGTTGTTGGAACACCTACGACAATGGCACTACTCTTACTGAGTTCATCAGTAACTCCCCTACCATTTGTATCAATTCATTCATCGTTTTCCTGCCTCTTTTTCCCCCCTTTTCGTTGTGTTCATGTCTCCTGGCCTTGATTTGCTTAAGCCCCCAATTGTTCAAGTTGGCTTATGATTGTAGAGTTCTTCTTATCACTATAACATTGGAAGTTTTCCTTGTAGAGTTGTTTCTGGTCTTTCAGGATGAATCTCTCATCCAAGTTTCTCGATTCCTGCAATAACCTCTTCATAACTTGTTCCTCTACACTGAGATCTTCTTTTTGGTTGTCTATTTCCATTAGGGTTTCCACCATTTGCATGTTTTCTTCTATTCGTTTCTCTTCCTATATCATCACTTCCTTCTGCCCCCCCTGCTCCTTTAACCATCCTGGTTTCCTTTTCCCTACGAGGATTCCTCCTTCTCTGCCTCTAAAACTTCTTCCTATAGGACCAAAAATCCGTTTTGCAGCCTTTTCTCCTTTTCTGTTTGATGATCCTTGTGGTTCTTGGTTTGCCGAGTGGTTCTTTTTTTTCGCTACACTTCCTTGTACCCATCTTCTTCTTCTTACACCCTATGATCACCTTCCTTTTCCTCCTCCGAATGTTATCCTAGTTGTTTTAGGGATCAAGATCGAAACAGGTGGTCGTATTCATGGTATCTGCGACAACGGAATGTTTTGTGCTCATAGTCTATCAATTATGGCCATACCTCATCATGGTACTCTAGCTTGATGTAGCCTAGAAGCGGTTTTTTTATATTCATGTAGACATAGATTCAGCCATAGGAGGTGTATCACACTTTTCTTGGCGAGTCCATGACCTTTACAAAAGTGTCGATAGAGTTTTTGATGCCTTTTAATATCTTTGGGTCCCAAAAGTCCATTGGGAGGCCGGAGAGCCAAACCCATATTGGGGTTGTGAGGAGTTTCTCCTGGTCTGAGTTGTAGCATTCTTCCTAGTGTCGAATGAAAAGACCAGCATTGTTGAAGAAATATGCTCCATATTCGAATATCCTTTATTTGTCTTCCTTGAGAAGATTATTGTGGAAAACCCTTTTGCTCCCAGCTTGAGATCTGTGTGCCCTTTTGGTTGCCATCAGTGTTGAATCCACTTTATTAGTTCTTTCCCTGTCGGCCATGCCCCTTGAATTTGCAGATGAGTGCATGGTCCTTCATGTAACTTCTATAATCTTCCAGTTTGTTGTTGGGGATAACAAATCTGGGTTTTCTTGCAGCCCTTGGCAGACATCTCCCACCCAGTCCTACCTGCAATTTGGCTCCGAAAACCAGTATCCCTTTACCTTTTCCCCCATTCCCACTTGTTGTGTTGTACTTGCTTGATTCTCTTGCTGCTACATTTCTGTAGGAGGGGATCTCTCCCCCCCCATCATGTCGCTCATCCTTTGCTTAGCCGCCGTCAACCACTAGGTGTGGCCACTGGTTTATTCTTTTGTTGCAGGTTTGGTAGGGTCGTGGTCATGCTTCCTGAAACCTTAGCCTCCAACTCCTCTTGCTTGCTTGTAGAAAACTCGGCCTTCCCCAAGCTAAACACAATTTAACTAACAGGAGTGTGCATATTTTTTTAAAATATGTGTTTAGAAGTAGAATTTTATTTTAAATTATGAAAAAATAAATTAAAAGTAAATAAATAACAAA
>APFE031411055.1:74498-102744 GCA_000404065.3 Pinus taeda | reverse complement strand
TAATATTAAAAATTATATATTTATATTTAAGTTTGAAAATACTTTTGGAAGAAACACATTTATAATATTCTAAATTTATGAGACATCAAAGATTTATCATTTGAAAGAAGATGATTGTGAAGGATTATCTCTTTATTGTTGTTGTGAGAATGACCAAAAATGATTTCATAAACCAGATATAATCCATAAAGTAGTATAGATCCATCTTAAATATGGATCTAATATGAGCCAAGAGGGATTAACTTTCTTCATGTACAAACTTCTTTAGAGTGTAAGATGCAATATGTTATTTTTCATTATTTAAATTGCATTTTTGAATGTTATATAAAGTGTATATAAGACCAAATATATATTTTAACCAAAAAAAAAATATTTTCATGGTATATAATTGTATATAATATATACATAATTTGCATTAAAATATTTTGCATAACATGTACATCCACACATTTTATAGTACATTAAAATATTTTATTATTAATATATTTTTAAGTATATCAATATAGTTAATATTAAAATATCTATTGATAACCCACATGAATTTTTTAAATACCAATTAAAATTTTTTTTTTTTAACATTTTTTTCTATATATAGTTATATTTGAGTCGATATAGAGATAGATTAGCTAACATAGATCTTGAAACAATTTATTTAAATCTAATGTTGAAATAGTTTTGAGAAGTATAAGATTTAAACATTTTACTCACACATTTTTTTTTTACTTCTAATTACTTTATGAATATTATTTTTTTATTATTATAGTCAACATTGTTTTTATGAATAATTTTTATTTTTATTTTAAAAGCGCATAGATGGACAAACTTACACATCCCCTCATACTAGGTTGTAGAATGAGCCTCTTGGCTCAATAATTGTTTTTGTATGATTAACAGATCTCATGAGAAGCCATGTTAGTTCATAAAAAGCTAGTAGAATTGCAATTATCATTTGAATAAAGGAGTTTATATCTAACTCTAAAAGTATAGATAATTCTTATTAGATGGGAAACATTTAGATCATTGTTAAGGCATAATAAGCATTTTTTTTATAATATGTTACATAGGCTCATAAGAAAAGTAGTAAAACTATTAAAAAATAAAATAACATAAAAATGTTTTTAATTTGAATTTTAAAAACATATATTATTGATATAACATTTATCATAACTATAGATTAATATACAAGGAAAAATATATTTTTATGCCATAAGATGTTCCTCTCTGAAATGAACTCCCCTATATGTCACGGTGTCCTATTTTGCATGGTTGATTTGATATGTTAGACTATTGAAAAATTCCCACCGTAAGATGATCAAAGTCGGTTGGAAGTTTGTTACCATAATGACCTACAACACAGTGTATCCTGATTCCTCTTTTCTGGTGATGGCTCCTCCTTCTTCTTCTACGGTGGATTATTTCTTGGTCATTGCAGTGAGCAAGACTAGTCCCTTGACCTTGCTTCTTTGTTTACGCGATGTTGCAATTCGAGGGGCAACTACGGAGTGCATTATTAGCTTGCACTGTAAAATGAAACTTGATCGAAGATGAAATATGAATCTATGAGGACTATGAATCTTGATCGAAGATGGAATATGCATCTATGAGGACTATGAAGCTTGATCGAAGACGGAATATGAGTCTATAAATGTGGTGGACGATTCACTAGGTTTCTCAACTACCTCAATCGTTGGTTCTGAGCCGCCTATTAACAACTCGTAGTTTCTTTATGTTCGATTCTCACCTGATCAGAGCTCAAATCTTCCATTATTTTTGCGAAGGTGGTCACCGGTTCCATTCCAAGAATTTTGAATGTCACAATATAGTTCTCCCAGGTTGAATCCCATGTCGCATGTTCCATTCTCAACAACTCAAAGCTCTCAGATCAGATTCCAGTTATCTTGCTTTCAAATTGGAATATTTTCCTTGTCAAACATATTATTTAAGTTTTTCAGTTGCTAATCTCATAAAATGGAAATTAAACCTAAGAAATCAATAACATGAACTTCAATAGGTAAGAATCACGCTTTCTTGATGGTCTACAAAGGTAAGACTCACACTTTCTTGATTTTCTGTAAGAGGTAAGATTGACACTTTTTTTATTTTCTGTAACATTACTCACACTTTCTTAATATCCAAATTTGATTCCCTTCTCTAATGCTTTTATTTTTTCTCTGAATTGAATGTGTTTATTTATAGGCTGTCATCAGCCAGGCAGATTAAGAACAGCGGGCCTAGGATTTGGAGACGGTCATGAAATAAAGAAAATCTAAATAAATATGGTCGAGACTGCCCTATTTTTTGTATTTCTCTCCATCTTCCATTTTTGCAAGATGTGTGACGTTTGGCATTGGTTTTGGTAAAAAAATAGCTGTGGACTTTAACTCGTACCTATAAATATGAATTTGACATAGATGAAAGTGTTTCCTACACATACATAGTCATGACTCACTCATGTTGATCGACTCTGTAGAATTTTTCCAATTTTTTCAAGATTTCCTGTTGGAAAGAAAACTAGTTTACTTAGATTACTAAAACTTATACAAAACCCCAAAATGTGTCATCTGCTAATAAACAATGAAAGACATTGACAAATGAAATTTTGTTTGAGAATTGGCTCAGTCTCACAATTTGGTGTTTTTTTCTTTTTATTTTGGTGGAATCTTACCCTGGAATTTCTTGGTGTTTTTTAACTATAGTTATTTAAACTATTTGTTAAAATGTATGAAATGATTTAGTAGTTATTGGTTAAAATGTATGAAATGATTTAGTAGTTAAAAAACTATTTGTTCAAATGTATGAGAGGATTTAGTAAATTGAACGATTGTGAATACTTAAGTTTTATAAATTATATAATCAAATTAACCAAAAAAAAAATTACACATTTCAAATAGAATTAAAAACACATCTATATAGAATATTATATTTCAACATAAGTATATCTTTATATGTTGATAAAAAACACATCTATATAGAATATTATATTTCAACATAAGTATATCTTTATATGTTGATATTGTAAAGATGGATTGAAAGTAGGTAAGAATGGCCGAGATTTGAATCTTCTATAGACTAAAAGCATGAATCAAAATTAATCATTTATATGTAGGTTTATCTTTCAAATAATTTAGAAGTCATAGTCACTTATCCTCGAGAACTGCTCTCATGAAAATGAGTCAACCGAGCTAACCCTTGAGAGAGTTTGGCCAAGAGGGTTTTGGCATATTAAGAAACTTAGTTGAGTCAATCATTGAGAGGGTTTGGCTATTTGGCATATTAAGAAACTTAGTTGAGTCAATCATTGAGAGGGTTTGGCTATGAGGGGTGTGGTTAAGGATATTGAAAAAAGATTTGAAAAAAATTGTTAGCTACTTATAATAAATATTTAGTAAATAAAATGATACATATATTATTGATGAGTTTATGATTCAATATCCATTTTGGCTTAAAATGAATGGGAAAAAGAGTTATTTCATAAAATATTGGTAAAAGGATTGAAGAAATTAACTAGACATACTATATTTAAGATTATTTATGATTTGAAGGTGGTTATGGTGGCAATTTGTAACTTCCACAAAAAATATTTGAACATTCTTAAATATGGATGTCGAAGTTTCAATTTATGAAAAATGATTTAAGTTAAATTAATTCAAGAGATCTATCTCCAAGAAATTTTTGGAGATATTAACCCATACTTATGTTATGTTTGATGTGTGATATTCATCGATCTTTTTTGTTTAGTTTCTACACCTTTATATATAATTCAAGCAAGAGAATTGGTTGGAGAATTTTCAACTTTTGTAGTGGCTAAGGAATGAGGTAATTTGTTTTTCACTAACCTTCATTCCTTTTCCTCTCTGAGCTCAATTGTTTAACTCTTGAGATTGGAATTGTGGCAAGCTCTGTAAAAAATATTATTTTGATTCATACCAATTTTTTGAGTAGCACATTCACCTACTTTCTTGGAAAGAACAAATGTTCATGTTGTTTGGATCAACCTTAATAAATCCTGAACTATTGCAATGAGATTCATATTCTTTGTACCAATTATAATTGTCTGACTTGTGGTCAATTGCAGTAAGCGTTTTAGTGGTATGTTATGAAAGAAGCATTAATAATAATAAAAATGGGCATAAAATGAACCACACTAAGGGTTTTCTGTCTGGGGCATCAAATGATGGACACCCTATCTTCTCAAATATATATGTTTTAGAGATATATATTTTTGAGAACTTTGAATTAATTCATGAATTTAAATATTAAATTTCCAACATAATGTGATTTTGGTATATATATAGATATATTAAAACACTTATTCCAGAAATCCCACTGGTAATCCATTATAGTCGTTGTAGAATATGACGCATGTCTAGGAGGAGATAAAAGACAAACAAACGAAAGAATATACGAGGTTGGACTATATCCTGTTCCACTTAGAGAGATGTCACTCACTATGGTTGATATCCCTTTTGTTTTAGTTGCGGAAGATTCATATGGCGAGAAGTCATGGACATCTTCCTCTTTTTCTTTTCAATCTCACTGGAAGATTGGTCCATTGAGTTATGCAACTTTTAGATGCTTATGGCTGCCATGCAATTAGAGTTGCATTAGGGTTGGGAATGTCCTTTAATGTCATGAGATGGAGTTCTAAATGAAGGCTCACCAGATTAGGTCCCTTTGAAGAAGACTTCTTGAGTTCACTTTCATGGTTTGTACCACAGAAAATGATGCAGGAGCATCCCTAGTGGATTGACAATTCCACATCACCGAAAAAATAATTGTTTTTGTTTTACTAATTTTGAATTTTGGTTGCAGTCCTATTATAACAAAGGGAAATTGGACTACAAAATAGAGATGAGTGCATTAATGCAGGGACCTATTAGTAAGATTACAGATGATCCTGGTTGACTTGGTGGCTTGGTCAACCAGGAAAAATTTTAGGGGCTAATATTCGTAGGTGGGCTAATTTTCCATTTATTTTCCAAAAAAATGTTTCACCAATTTCCATTTTTTCTAAAAATGATTCGCCCAAATTTGATAGTATAAAATTATTTTACCTTACAAATCATAAATATTTTATAGAGTCCATATAAAATCATTATAAATTTGAATATTTTTATAATAATTTCACCAAAATTTTTATAGTTTGAACATTAGGGACTAGTAAGATTCACGTGAATTCTAAACTTTGAGATAAATTTCCATCCTTAAATTTTTCCATGTGGTCAACTATGATCAATTAGACATGATGTTGAAGCCATTGTGATCAACAAACTCCAAGAGGTTCAAATACCATAAAAGTGAAAGGAGCATCTATGGTCAATGAAGTCTAAGGGGTTAAAAGCCCATAAAAGTGAAAGGACCATTTCGATTAGTTGTGAGTACCTCAATAGTGGGGAGATTGGAGTAGCTCAACAATGGGAAGTAATGGATAGCTAGTATGGGAGCTTGGAGTTTAGCTAGGAATCTTTGAAAACTCAATAGCATGGGAGCATTAGAGTTCCAGAAAGCACAGATAAGCATCATGGCACATTTTACTACAAGGACAAGCATCATGGGAGTATACCAACAAAATCTTGTGATGAGAGTGATGAAAAATAAGTGAAAATAGGTTTTCCATCTTCTCTAGTGATTTCTAGCATACTAAATTTTCCTTTTATGTATGCATGTATAGTAATGATTTACAAGATGAGAAAGTTATGTTTCAAAATTTTTTGTCTAAGGAAAAGGGCACTGGTTGGAAGCTCATGGCTTACTGAGAAAGAATCTAAACTCCAAACTCATAGGGATGTTGGGTTTAAAAAATCTTGATCACTTCTCATTGACCCACTACCAAGGGAAGCATCAAGATTAATTTCAAAACAAGACTGTGGTAGTAGATTCTCTAGATAAAATAGATTAATTTAATTTCACTTAAGCTATCAATATACACCCTTTCAGCAAAGAAACTAATGTTTTAAGTCTGAAGATATATACTATTTTATTTGAAGTAATTATAGAACATATATATCCTAGTTTATAAAAAATAATTTATTTTTGTTTATTATTATTTAGAGGCTTCAACCATTGCCCCAATTAGTCTCTTACTACTTTGTATGGATAGGCTATGGAATTTTAATATCTAATCTAATTCACTGTAGTCTTGAATTTAATTATTGAAAGTCATGGATTCATAACTCTAGGAAATGACACGGAATGGATAGAATGGAGAGATTAAAGGCAATTTGATTGGAATCAACACTGACACCTCTCTTACTTAGGCCCAAAAAGTTTGGAGGATGCTTCAAGTTCTTGGTGACAATGCATTTTCATTTCCATATACTTCCATTTCCCTTGAAATTCAAATATAGCTCAATATTTTTTGTTCATTCCTATATTTGAATCCTTTGGTCAATTAGAAACTTCAAGGATAATTATGAGGCTTCCTCTAATTTAAAACTATGCAAGATACTGTCAATTCAACACCCATAGGGAACTTGACTATGAAAAATCAAATTTGTTGTCACTAAGAATAAAAAGTACCTTCTATATGTAATGTGATTTTATGGGTTATGTAACTTTTGGGGAAAATGCACTTGGAAAACTATTGACAGGATTTAGATTCTACGAGCCTTGCTGACTTATTGACTTTGCCAATGCATGAATTTTGGTTCACTTGGTGGGAACATACCAAGTAAGAAAGAAACATTCATCCCTTCTTTTAGTTCTACTGGATTGAAACTCTAATATCTTTGTTGCACATAAAAAATTCATTTTAAATCATTTCATGCCACTATTGCAAGTATATTGTTAGCTAATGTTTCCTTGCATTGAAGTATGGTTTTCTCATTCTTTGCATGAAAATAAATTATTAAAGGAGGGTTTAAGCTCTTAATAGGTCATCGAGCTTATCATGGGCATTTTTTACATTGAGCTTTCCTTGAGGTAGGTTGAGTTATTTCCAACAAGCTTTGCAGGTGGGTAGTGAGAGTGATCAAAATAAAATTAAGATGGGGCACCATCCATTACCTCATTACCTTTGTCAGTTGTCATCAACAACATCTAGAGCTTGAGGAATAATTCCAAGTTGGTAAAATTTGGGTGTTTTTACAACCTTCGCTAGGTTTCAAGTATCACCTAGGGTATCCCTGTGTTTGTGTTTATTTTGGACCAATACTTGTGACAATGTGTGGGCTCAGTTACAAATTCTAAGTGAAATTTATTGTCTTAGCTACTCCTTAGTTACTTCAGCTTAGTTCACCACTACTTGCGACAACATTTAGACTCAGGTGCAAGTTTTGGGTCAAATTTGTTGTCATTGCTACTGCTTAGTTTTTGCAGCTTAGGCCAACACTTGATTCTAGTATTCTATTAGGATTGAATACGAGACATTTTTTCATTGTGAGCTTGATGGGTAAGAACAGTAATGGTTAAGAATATGTTCTTCGTTGTAAAAGGTCACAGGTTCAAATCCATATTATTTACTCCTTTATGGACTTTAGCAGTAAGTTAATTGAAGGATGATTTTGTATATGAATGCTTTTGTAGACTAAACATGATAGAAATACATCCAAAATGATACGTGATGCCAAAGTGAATGGGTACACAGGTAAAAATCCCAACATAAGTAAGGAAGCGTGCATTTTTAGCATCAATGTCTAGAAAATTTATTTCAGAATATGACTAATTGTAGTGCACAGTTTACCATTTCCCCTTATATTTCGTAGTGACTTTGCATTCGACAAGAAATTCATGGAACTCTTTATGATACGAATATCACTTCTTAATAATTGGAATTTGTATTAAAAGTTATTATTCATTTTCTCTATAACCACATCCATATAAATATATTTAATAAACCAAAATATTCATAATAATTTTTATTTTTGGCAAGCTCAAACAACTTGCATCTTCCAAAGAAGTACATTCTACCATAGAGGCTCATGGCTCTAAACATCTCCTCCGAACAAGTATGGTATGCCAACTCCTTCATTTCTCCATTCAATTATACTTCTCTTCAATGATTTTTTTGATAAGGATTACTCGGTCTTGTTTAAGAATAAGTTTTGAAGTTGTGAATGAGATTACAATGAACATGCAGACTTTGGACAACAATGGTTCATATCATCACAAGCCTCATACATGCAAGAATGTTATCTTTCGCATAGTGTTTTTCCCAATTGGGTTGGATTGTAGGGCTTATGTTGATAGTTAATTTCACTCTTGTGACGTTGTATTCCACTTTCTTAATCTCTAATTGTTACGCATTACTAGATCTAGTCTCTGGGCCCAACAAAAACTATTGTTACATATATGCAGTATGAGTGAATTTTGTTGCTATCTCTATCCATTTTTAGATTGTTTCAGGTTATTCTTGCATATAATTTTAAGGAAGTCCCTGTGTCCTATAATGAGAAAGGGGTAAACCATCTCGTCACATGTAGTGAATGTGGGAGAGCTCTGGTTTCATACCATTATTTTCCGGTGTTTGATGTTGTGTCTGTGCATCAAAAAAATAACTTTGTCTCTGTAGTTGTGGTTGGAACGGATCTGAAGCCTCTGGTGGAAATTTTTCTTAGGGAATTAATGGGTGAGTATAAGATTGTTGTATGTTGAAGTTTAACCATCAACATGAAGGTCAATTATTTGATGTTTAAAGGAGAGAGGATGGAAGTACTTTAGGAGCCTTGGGATATTTGGAGTTGAACAGTGCAATGACAAAAAACTTGAACCTACTTCATTGGAACATGAGGAAATATCATAGGGTTTTAATAAGAATAATGTTTTGGAGAACTATATGACAACATAGAATATTATGGTTGAATACATACATATGATGTTTGTGTGGCAAATTAGAAGTAAAAGAACAAGTTCCATTGTGGCTCATGTTCAAAAGGGAAAAGGTCGTCAACTAACTACTTAAACTACTTAATTACTTGTTAGAAAATTGAGAATGAGTATTTACCTATCTACAAATTAGAAAATATGTTACTGCACTATCAAATGCCACTATTGTTTGCCAAGAAATATGCCCAAATAAAGTTCTTCCTTAATTCCACCAGACATTGAATATTCAATAATATTAACACCAAGGAAAAATGGGAAGTTTTGTTCAACAACATCAAGAAAATACTTAGTTTATACCGCACATCATTCCCCTTCATCCAATATCCATATACAAAGAAAAGGATTTTTGTCCAACACATCTTTAGGAACAAAAATCTTTTAGAATATATTTTTCTAGTTTGAGTACTAAACTCATTTATTACCTATTCTTACTAAGTAATTTATATTGCAAAAGAAACAAGTCCAAACTAGGCAACATCTAGATCACATAACATATCACATTGTTTTTCATCTATTCTATTATTCCATATGCTATAGCCTTACGACATTTCCTTTGCAACATATGGTGCAATTACTAGTTATAATTAGTATTGTTTGAAATTGTAAATTTAAAATTTATGTTAAGCATAACATGGGAGAGATGTTATCACATATAATTTTAAACTAAAAAAAAATTAAAAAATTGAAAGACATATATATTAATTTTTTTTTAATAGTAACTAATTTTAAAACAAATTTCAATTTATTGTTTTTATTTTATTTTTAATTATAGTGAGAAAACATTGCTAAATTTTACTATAGGTCTACAAGAATATCAACAAAAATTCATTTGAAAAAAATATATAAAGTATCTTTAATGTGAAAAGATACAAATTCATGAAAACAATATGTTGAAAAAAAAAATACTCTCTTCATAGTTGATGGAATTTGAGAATATCTACAACTCAATGTGAGAGAGATATTATTACTTACAACAAAATAATTTCTTGTCGTAAGAAGACTCAATTTGGGACAAATATTGTCTTATACAAGGGAAAAATATTATTATGTAATATTATATCACAAAAAATAAAATTGTGTATGTGAAAATATAGATACATCTTAAGTCCAATTCACGAATAAATAATTATTTATATACATATCTATATGACAAAAATAAATTCTAAAAACAAAATAATTAAAATACAACTTGAACTTAGACATATCCAAATAAAACCAATTCATTAAATTTCTTAATATTATTTATTTATATTTAATATAAATAAATTATATACATAGAATTAAAGATAAAAAAAGGTTACACTTTAATAAATTGGATTCTCTTTGCATTTAATAATTATAGTTCAAAATAGACTACACATTGATTATTAAGTTGGCATTATTTAGACATCATTAATTATATTTAAGATTATAGTTCGTTGTGTTATTTATATATCGTTGGGCTATATATTATATCTTATTACTTAAATATATTATATTATATTTTGATTTGAAATATAAACATTAACAACATTATTATTATATTATTATTAAATAATGTAGTCTTACTGTGGTTACACTTTTCTATGTTTTTGTTTTCATTGCCACTAATATTTTTCATCGGTTATTATATCTTGAACTATGTAAAAATAGTTACTTAACTATAGTATACTAACAACGATTACTAAAAAAATTATATTATTATTTTAATAATTATGAATAGTAATTAATTTTTATTTATTATTTTATTAATTTTCATTTATTATTGTTGTTGTTTTTATTTATTATAAATATTTAGATATTTAAATGGTTAATTATATATGCATTATTTATTTTACTTATTTTGTGAATGTTTATATATTAATCTATACAATGAGAAATGTCAAATTTGTATACATCATTGCATGATGCATATACATGTATTTAAAGAAATTTAACATAAGAAACAAATTGAATTGCAGTCTGTCGATTGGGGTTATCTCCAGTTGTTGTGGGGAGGAAGGAATAGAATCTTTTTCACTTAGCGTAACACCCCATTGGTCATTAGATACCTTTTAAAATTAATTTATTTTACCTTCATTTACTACAGCTAAGCGATATAAAGACTTGATTTAATTTTAATAATGTATTCCTGATATGAAATTAAAAATCTAAAGTTTTGTGAATAAAAATTAGTCACGAGTCACAGGGATAAAATGAAGAGAAAAAAATTCATACCTTGAGATAGTTAGGAATAAAGAAACAATTGGGCTGGCAGTTACTTGCCCAACTTCCCTCCCAGGAAAGAAAGACTTCGAGGAAAAAATGGAGGGGGCCAATAGGGTAAGGGTACCTGAGGCAAGAGAAATAAGGGGAAGACCAAGGAAAAAAAAATGTTTGGGAATTGTTGGTTGGTGCCAGAATTCAAAAATCCTTGAGTTTGTGAGGTAGTGGGATTCAACAAAAACAAAAGAGCCTAGACTGAAGCTGGTTGGGACCAGGTGATATAAGGACCCAAAGAAGCATAGTAAACTGCTCCATTGTATGAAATTGGCTTGGTGAGAGTACCAGGGATGTTTCGGTTCTCATACGTTGGGAGGATTTGATTCCCCTATGGACTTGTGGTGGAAAATTCAGTTGGGAGTAGAGAAGTATATATTGTGAATAGTATCCTATTAAGTAGGAAGAACTGGTTCTTTTCATTAAAATTCAAAACTGCATTCCAATAGATATTAGGTTCCTCTTTTGTATGTAGAAAGGAAAAACCTTATTATACATATTTGTCTCTATGAATTTAATATGCACATAAAATTAAAAATGAACCTGTATAATTACAAGAAATATCATTTCCAATTTATTTACTGTATTGAAGAAATTACTTTGTTCATAATGAAGTGTAATATGGATGAATTGCATAGGAAACAAATATTTCAAATATCTTCCCTATTATGAAACCAGGTCACAAAAAGATAGAAAAGATATGTCAACTACTTAAAAATCAGCCTCTTTGAGGGGGGAAAACTCATTTACATTACACAAATGAACAATTGTTGGATGATACAAATGAGAAGACCTCCTTTCTATATATAGGAGTATAAGGGATCATAATATAATTAGAGCTGACATAACAATAATAATGTAAGGGCACAAGAATAACAATAATGGGCTTATATGGGGCACAATAATAACAATATGGGGACTACATGGGCACAACAATATAATAAGGGGGTTGCACTATTAATAATAAGTTGTTACACTAGTAGTATAGGGACCTAACATGCTCCTCTCCTTCAAAAAGTGTTGTCCTCAACGCTTGAGTAGTTTTGGATGCTTCTGTATAAAATTCTCATCCTCCTATGTGGAATCTCAGTGGGTAAGTTCTTCCACTTGATGAGATACTCTAAAAATTGATCAATTTCTTAGCTGTCGGGTTCTTGTTTCCGTGACTGCTTCAAGTTCCAATATGATTTTACCTTCCTCGTCAAGTTTTGACAGTATTGTTGAAACTGGGATCTTGTCACCTATGATCTTCTTTAAGCATGGAACATCTAAAACTGGGTGCACTCGGGAAGATCCAGGAAGCTCCAATTGGTATTCCATAGTACCAATCTTTTGTAACACCTTGTATGGACCATAATACTTTGGTGATAATTTATTATCCTTTTTAGCTTCTTTGAGGGACATTTGTTTGTATGGTTCTAGTCGTATAAATACCCAGTCACCTACCTGAAAACTTCATTTGCTGCGATATTGATCTGACAAGTGGTAATTCCTGCCAATGCATTACAAGATATGGTCAGATTGATTTCTTATTTCTCTAGGATTGGTTCCTAGTGAGTATCCTTTTCTTTTAACGTTTGTTGATCCTTTTCTTCCTGATATTTCACTTCTTGAACCTCCTTCTTGATATGTCCTTCTATCTTGAGAGTTTGAGGAGTGGAAATTCCTGCCAATGTAGTACAAGATATGGTAAAATTCATCTCTTCCTTATGTAGGGTTGGTTCCTAGTGTATATCCTCTTCTTTTGACGTTTCTTAATCCTTTTCTTCTTCCTCTTCATAGTCGATGTAAAATAATTTCTTCTCAGCACACTTATGATCTTTAATGTATTTTCTATCATAATTGTAACAAAGCCCTTTTTCTCTTTTTTCTTCCAATTGTTATGGTGTCAACCTTGTAGGTTGTGGAGGGCTAGGAGAAACAACACTTCCATAATTATAGTTGTAAGTGATAGACTTCCTTGTTTCCATAATTTTTCTTTCCACTTTTCTTGCCAACCTATATGCCTTCTCCAATGAATCAGGTTCCAAAAGGTAAACCTCATGTTGGATGTTAGCTTTTAAAGTCCTTGTGAAGAATTAATCATCTGCTTCTCTCGAATATCATTTACCCTTATATTCAATTTTTGGAATTCCTCAATGTGCTCTGCCATTGAACCCTTTTGTTTGAGATTTATCAATTGGCTAAAGAAGATGTTTCTCTTTGTATCCTCTCCATGAAAATTGACCAAGTGACAAGTGGTTTACGAGAACAAAGCCCTTTATACCATAAAAATTGATTTGTTTCTAAATATAAAGATGCAATACGTATTTTTTGTAATAGTTCTACACCACGTATATCAAAATATCGCTCCATATGTAGTATCCAATTTATTGGATCCTTGCCATCAAACTTCCTCATATCACTTTTTCATGATTCAAGGAGCTCAATCTTGAAACAACTATAACTCTGTAATTTCATATCTCCCATTTCTGAAATTTTAACCTATAGTATCCCTCTACATCCTCTTTCCAATGCCACCAGTATGATTGAAATTAGATTCTGCAAGGAAGATTTATGCACAATCTCTAAACATGACCTAATTATATACCTTTTCAAAATCCACACTTGTACACAGTGCCATGTGTCAATGCTTCAACCTTCGGACTTGAAATTGACACACAAAAAACTACAAGAAGTCTTATTTCTATAACTTCTTATGAAACTTCACTATGATACCCATAAGGAAAGTTAGGATTATTTTACCAAGCCAACATGTTTGAGATGTAATTATGGAGCCCGTCAAAACCTTAAATTTCTTAGACTGTATCTCCGAAAATATAGTGAAACAAGATCCAAAATTCGGGCCCGAGCTTCACCCATTTTTCAGCTCAAATGGGTTTTATTTTCAGAGTCTAAAGCTTTGTAAAGAAAACAATTATAGAAAAAATTCCATGATGATCTTTTCGATATGGAATTCTAGAGCTTGCAAAAACCCCAACGTCCTCAGATCATATCTATAAAAATTTAGTGAGACAACATTTTAAATTCGGACCCAAGGATCATCTATATTTCATCTCAAATGGGTTTTTTGTTTAGCTTCTAAAACGTCACAGAAACAAATTTATAGTGAAATTTCCACGATGACCTATTTGGAGCAGTGAAACCCCTAGAATCCAAAGCTCTGATACCAAATGTTATGAAACCAACTCACAAAAAGATAGAAAAGATAGATCAACTACTTAAAAATCAGCCTCTTCAAGGGGGAAATCTCCTTTACATTATACAAATCAAAAAAAATTGGATGATACAAATGATAAGACCTCATTTCTATATATAGGAGTCTAAGGGGTCATAATATAATCAGAGCCGACATAAAAATAATAATGTAAGGGCACAACAATAACAATATTGGGCTTCTATGGGGCACAATAATAACAATATGGGGACTATATGGGCACAACAATATAATAAGGGGTTGCACTAATAACAATAAGGGGTTACACTAGTAGTATAGGGACCTAACTTTCCCTGTAGAATGAGTTAAACAACATTTCGAATTGACTAAAGTAGCATACAAACTTGGGAAAATTTATATTAATAGTTGATGGGGAAGTCAAGTCAGTTTCCTTGTCTAGTAAGCAATGTAGCACCCTCAGAACAGTCTCAAGTTCCCTTGTAAAGCTTCTCAAAGAAATAAATAAGGAGCAACAATCTGTAAAGGACTTGGAAATATCTATGGTTAAAGTTCTGTATTGAAAACATGATAAATAAAGATAGCCAAAATACTCGAGGCAAAACCAAATACAAAATCTAAAAGAAAGAATTTACATATCTATTAAAACCAAATGTCATCAAATATAAACAATATGCTTTGATAAAATTAATTAAAACGAGCATATATATATATTATATATATATATATATATATATAATATATATAATATATAATATATATACATATATATTATATATATATATAATTATATAATAATATTATAATATATATATATATATATATATGTTGAATATATGGTCCATGTCACTATTGAATTTTGTCGCCATAGTAGAAATTTAGCTTATAAATTAATAAGGTATGGTAGGTAGAAGTTTTTTTTTATGTGGATATGTTACAAGTGGTACCAGAGCTCAAGGTTGTACATTGAGGACCTGATTGGATGAAAAAAAAACTATGTTGTGTGTGTACAGAGAGAGAAAGATAATTATGAGGAGAAGAGGGAGAATCACTTCCACGCCACCTACAAGACCTAACGTTGATCCTCAGTCAATACTGGTAGTAGGAACTAATCCTAAGTTATCGATTCAATTGGAGAATGAATATTGTAATAATACTACTGCAATGATGGAAACCATTCAACAAATCTAGTTAGAAATGGCAGCCCTTCGGATTGAAAATGAAAGTTTGGTACATGAACAAAAACGCATTATGAAGAGATTAATAGATAGGCAGAACCGTCGAAATTAGAAACCGAGTTCTCATAAGAGTAATGAAGTCAAATCTCACCGAAGGAGAGAGGAATCTATGCTAGAAGAAAGCCAAATACAAGAGTCAAAAGGTAATTGAAAAATACAAGGAAACGATTTTGGAGACACATTAGATAGTGATGGGCACAATAAATAAAAGAAACATTGTATTGCAAAGTGAATTTAAGAAGATTCAACCTCCAAGCTATGATGGTAAAACTCAGGAAGAAACAAAGTCTTGGTTAATAAATATAACCAAGTATTTCTAAATCTATGATTATGATGAAAACATAAAATCCTGATTAGTTGGCTTCTTGTTACGAGGAAGGGCTACCTTGTGGTGTGAGGAAGTAAAAGAAACACATGCTCTTCATGAGCAGTCAATCACTTGGAAATCATTCCAGAACTATTTCAGGAACAAATATTTGATAGAACAATTTTATGATTATAAAGCTAAAGAGTTTAATCAATTAAGATTGGTACAACTGACTCTGGATGAATATGTGGCCAAATTTACCTCTTTATTATGATATGTACTGTATTTAAGAGAGGAGAAAGCTAACGTGTAAATATTTGTTAGTAGCTTGCCGATACATATGAAAGAATGACTTGAATTCAATTATCCTAAACTTATGGATGACACTATCAAGAAGGCATGAATTTGTTATCAGCATATGCAAAAAAAGGATAATGGTAAAGGCTAGATAGGTAAGAAGGGATAAAGGAATGTAGAGAGTAGAAAAAATAATAGAATGGGCAACCCCATAAATAATTTTAAGGGACAACAAGGCAAAGATATGGAGAAAATCTAATAGAAGTTTCGATCTCTGAATGAGACTATACCAATGGAATCATCTATTAAATCTAATGGTAATCAAGGACAAAATCCCCCACTACCATGTTAGAGCTATGGGGGACTACATTATGTTAAAAATTGTCCTTACCCTGTGAAACTTGAACCAGTTAAAAGTATACAAGAAGCTTCTATAGTGGGATAGGTGGCCAAGGCCATACCAAAAATTGATGTAGCTAAAAGATCATCACCAACCCAACATGATTGATGTTGAAGGTAAGTTTTTCAATCATACTCGTTCTGTTTTAGTAGATCCTTGCACCAATTTAAGTTATGTGAGCCCTAATATAGTAGAGTTATGTCAATTACAAAATCAAAAATTTAAAAGTCCATGGCTACTACAGCTAGCCACAAGGGAGAAAAGGCATGGGATGCCTAAAGTAGAGAATGGTTTAGTTGAGTTAGCAGACCAACCAATAAGAGAATATTTAAACGTTTAACCCCTGGGGTCCTATGATTTTTTAGCTAGAATGGACTGGTTAGAAGCCTATTGGTCTCTAGTTGATTACAGAGGAAATACTATTAGTTACCTTAATGAATTAGGTGTCTAATGTAAGCTTCATGTGGTGAAATGACACATACAGTTAAGACTAATCAATGCCTCCTAGCTAGAAAAATTCTTACGAAAGGAATGCCACATGTACGAAGTTCAAGTAAGTTATGGTACCACTAAAGAAAAGATGTCTGATTTAGGAGATATACCTATAATTCAAGAATTCGTAGATGTATTTCCGAAGAAAATACTAGGGTTTCCACCCAAAAGAGATATAGATTTCACTATTGAATTAATTACGAGGGCTGTCATCGTATCAGAAGCCCCGTAGAAGATGAGTTTACCCAAACTCACTAAATTAAGAATTCAGCTACATGAATTGTTGGATAAAAATTATATTTGTCCAAGTGTATCATGCTAGGTAGGCTCAGTGTTTTTCATTTAAAAAAAGGATGGTACCTTGAGATTGTGCATCGACTATCGACAACTAAACAAATTAATGGTCAAAAACAAGTATTCACTACCCAGAATTGATGATTTGTTTGATCAAGTCAAGGGTCCAAGGTATTCTTGGAAATTGGTTTACGATCAGGGTACCAGAAAATTAGAATAAAATAAGATGATATATGTAATACTGCATTCAACACTCATTATAGGCATTACGAGTTTGTAGTCCTATGCTTTCAATTAATGAATGCCTCAAACACATTCATGAGCCTTATGAACAAGATATTTCACCCATACCTTGACAAACTTGTATTAATCTTTATCAATGCCATTCTGATTTATCATCCCTTGAATTCTTTGTAGAAAAGAGGGAAGGAATTCAAGTGGACTACAAAGTGTGAGTAAAGCTTTGATCAGTTGAAACATTTGATGACTACGACACCCATTTTAAGGATACCAGAACCGAATAAATGATTTATGGTTTGCATGGATGCGTGCCAATTAGTAATTGAGGGCGTATTAGTTTAAAGAACGTTGAGTGGAGGCATATGAATCATGGAATCTGATGGAGGATGAAAATTGTTATTCAGCCTATGACTTAGGGCTCACATAAATAATTCATGATTTTAAGATTTGGTGGCATTATCTTTTGGGGAACAAATTTATCCCCATGACATGTCACAGTAGCCTAACTAATGTCTTCCATCAACCAAGTTTGAAAGCTCGAAGGGAAAGATGGATGACTTTTTTAAGTGAATTTAACTTTGACTTCAAGCATATGAAGGAAAAGGAAAATCTGGTGGTCGATGCTTTAAGTTGAAGATTGAACTATATTTATGAAATTTCTGTTAGTAAAATAGCTTTTGATTTTACAAATCAAATTAAAGATGTTGCTGTAAAATATTGTGAATATCATTTCCTATGGCAGTCGGAGAAAAAGGAAGACATCTCATAAACAAAGTTGGGTTATGATGTTGATAATTAAGGTATGCTGAGGTATAGAAATCACATATATGTACCCAACCAACAAGTTTTTAGAACATTTATTCTAGATGAATAACACCAAAATACATACACTACACACCCAAGATATCAAAAACTAATTAGAACAATAAGAAAATATTACTTTTGGCCCAACATGAAGGCAGAGACCGATGAATATTTGGCTCATTGTTTGGAGTGTCAGCAACTGAATATCGAACATCAGCACCTACTCCACCCTTTGCCCATTCCTAAATGGAAGTGGGACATTATCACATTATATTTTATCATTGGGCTTCCAATGTCAAAAAGGAAGAATGATTATATAATGGTGGTGGTAGATAAACTAGGCAAAGTTTCTCATTTTCTACTTATCCAGTCTACCTATAAGGTTGTACCAATTACTGATATATTTATGAAAGAAATTTTTAGATTGTATTGGATACCAAAAATGGTAATCTCAAACAGGGATGTAAAATTTACTTACATTTTCTTGAAGGCCTTATTTACTGGTCTGGGCACTCAAATACAATTCAACACTATCATCCACAAATGGAAGGGAAAATAAAGCGAGTGAATCAAGTATTGGAGGTTATGGTTATAATGTACATAATGCAGCAACACATGAGGTGGGAAGAATACTTACACCTCGTGGAATTTTCATATAACAATGGTTATCATGCATCGTTAAAATTGAGCCCATTCAAGGTATTATACGGAAGGAGATGTAGAATACTGGGCAATTGGAATAGCCTAGAGGATAAACTAATGTTAGGACTTGAGATGCTCAAAGAAATGGAACCTATGGTGAAAAGGGCTCGACACAACATAAAGGAAGCTAAGGATCGACATAAAGTTTATGCTGATTAGCGAAGAACTTACCGAGAATATAAAGTCGAAGAACATGTGTACTCTAAGATGAAGCGGATGCTCCAAATTATCCCCTCGATTTTGTGGCCCATTCCAAATCATTTCCAGAATTAGCCTAGTGGCTTACCAATTAGCTCTACCTATTCATATCCATGTGCACAATGTGTTTTGTGTTTCTTTATTAAAGAGATATATACATGACCCTAAACACATCATTCATTAGTAGGATGTGCAGGTAGTGAGATAAATTGTTCTTTAAAAAGAAATTATTATGTTTCAAGCATGTTGTTGAGGAATGAGCATAATAATGTTTGATGGCAGGTCAAACTGGACAAGGAATTCCTGGTCGAGCCCATGTGCATTCTCAATCAGAGAGAGACAACATTGCAGGAATGAGTTATCCTTTAGGTTAAAGTGCAATGGATATACTTTGGTCAAGAAGAGGCTACCTGGGAGGATGAATAATTCATACAAAAAGCATAATCGATGTTGTTCTGAAGGCAAGAAAACACAAGGGACAATGATTATCTTCAGGGGGTAGATGTAACACCCCATTTGTCATGAGATATTTTTTAAAATTACTTTATTTTACCTTGCTTTACTACAGTTAACTGATATAACTACTTGAATTAAATTTAATAATGTATTTCTTATATGAAATTAAAAATATAAATTTTTGTGAAGAAACGGTTAGCCAGAAGTCACGGGGATAAAATGAAGAGAAAATATTTCATACCTGGAGATAGTTAGAAATAATGAAATATTTGGGCTAGTAGTTACCTACCCAACTTACCTCTGAGGAAAGCAACAATCTAGGGAAAAATATGAGGAGGTTGATAGGGTAAGGGTACCCAAGGCAAGAGAAAGAAACCAAAGACCAAGGAAAAAGAAAAGCTTGGGAATTGTTGGTTGGTGCCAGAATTAAGAAATCCTTGAGCGAGTGAGGTAGTGGGATTCATCAAAAGAAAAAGATACTAGAATGAAGAGTGAGGTAGTGGGATTCATCAAAAGAAAAAGATACTAGAATGAAGCTGGTTGGGACCAGTTGGTATAAGGAACTAGAGAAGCATACTAAACTACTCAAGTGTATGAAATCGACTTGGGGGAGTACGAGGGATTTTTTGTTTCTCGTAGGTTTGGAGGATTTCATTCCCCTGTGGATTTGTGGTGGAAAATTTAGTCGGGAACAAATACTATATACTATGAATTATTTCATGTTAAGTAGGAAGAACTGGTTATTTTCTTTAAAATCCAAAACTACATTCCAATACATACTAGGTTTCTTGTCTATATGTTGAAAGGAAAAGGTTATTCTACATATTTGTCTCTATGAACTTAATATACATATACAAGTGAAAATGAACTTGTATAATTACAGGAAATATCATTTGCAATTAATTTATTGTATTCAAGAAATTACTGTGTTCATAATGAAGTGTAAGAAGGATGGATTGCATAGCAAACAGATCTTGCAAATATCTTCCCTATAGAATGAGTTAAACAACATTTCCACTTGACTAAAATAACTTACAGACATGGAAAAATGTATATTAGTACTTAATGGGGAAGTCGAGTTGGTTCCCTGGGCCATCCAGCAAGGTAGCACCCTGGAACAGTCTCGAGCTCCCTTTAAATGTTATAAAAGAAATAAAGAAGAAGAAAAAAGATATAAAGGACTCGGAAATATATATGGTTAAAGTTCTGCATTAAAAACATGATAAAGAGAACTAGGCAAAATATTGGAGACAAAACAAGATACAAAATCTAAAGGAGGAATTTTACATATCTATTAACCAAAATGTCAGCGAATATAAAAAATTAGCTTTAATGAAATTATTGAGAGAGCCAGTTAAGTGAAAATGCATGGGATAACATTCTTATATTACCGAAGGAAAACCTTGTTTAAACTAATTACACTTCTATCGACTGGGTCGATACATCTCTTAACACATTAGAAAAATGAACGAGGTAAAGGGAAAACCATCTGGGCTTTAATTAAAAAGACACAATATTGTAGGGTAATAGGCTTCAGGCCATAGTTTAAATGAAACCCTCACCATAGCAGGACGAGCAATAATTTGGTTACAAATGTATAAAAAACTCCAGGAATATTAAACTAGAGAAGAACCCTTAACTCTCACTAAATGTTGGGAAGAAATTATTGATACTTGGTTGGAAATAATGGCAACACAACCCACACCCGTACACCAAAACGGAGACTGCAAATGGGTCCGCAAGGGAACAAATCTTTTGAAGAGTCGAGTAGACATGATTCCCTACAGCCCAGTGTAAATAAATACTCAAAACCGCACGGAGTGGTAACAAACTCAAAATGACAACTAGAGCTTCCCTCCCCGACACGACCTTACATGCATACACTAAAAGTTAGTATATACAACAAATAATGTAAAAGCAGTCTACAAGAAATGAAAAAAATAACCAAGTACTGAGAATGAGGGTAATACCCAAACGTTTTGGAGAAACGCCATAAAAGAAGGGATGGTTCATCATGTTTCAGGCACTGAAAAGAATCAATGGCATACATTACCCCCTTCTCAAGCATAAAAGACCCAAAATTCACTTGAGTAGCAGAGTAGGCTACAACAATCGGTGAAATGATAGAATGAGGGTTTGTGCCGCTCTTGCGCTAAGGGTGGTTATCGTCAACCAAATCACAACCATCCTCAGTCATCGATGAAGGGTAGAACCATCCCTTACATCGAAAGAATGAGAATCTCAAGATCGCCTAATCCCGTCCTTTTACCTGTGATCTAACGGATGAAGATAAGTCAGGTGGCTAGTGCATAAAACACCTTGGATTGTTCAACAATCCTGGGTTGTAGAAACCTGAGGGTGGGTCTGGTAAAGCATACCCTTTAGTTAACTAGGTTGCTAGCGATGGAACTACGAATATGAACGTCGAATAAATATTAAAACTCAACTTTGATAAAAGGGCCTATATGGTTAACACCCAAACTATGCAATACATTAATCGAGTGGCGGGATTCACAGTATATCCAGTATATCGAAAACCATAAGATTATATATATATATATATGTCCATGTCACTATTCCATGTCACTATTGAAGTTTGTCCCATAGTAGAAAATAGATTAATAGGGTATGGTAGGTATATTTTTTGTTATGTCGATATGTTACACCCAGTTTCAATTCTTACGGGCAACATAATAGATTTTGATAGTATTGACAGTATATGTGATATACCCCGTGCACTTTTTCTAGATTTTATTATTTTATATTTCTTGTAAATAGTGAACTAGAAATGTTGGCCATGGGGCTAAGACTATGTCAAACTGACTTGTGTAAATAAATTTTACATTAATAAAAAAATCTTTCTTTTCCATTGGAAATGATATTCTTGTAAATAGTGAAATAGAAATAAGTAATTAATTCCAAATGGAACTTCTCAAAGTCTCCCAAAATTCCAGAGAGAGAAAGTTTGTCACAACGGAAACAATATAGCGAAGACAAAGAAAAATTGACTTGTGTAAATAAATTTTACATTAATAAAGTGTTCCTTTTCCCTTGGAAATGGCATTCTTGTAAACGGTGAACTATTTACGTTGGTTATGGGTCCAGACAAAGTCAAATTGACTTGTGTAGATAAATTTTGTATTAATAAATAAATGTTTATCTTCTCTTGGAAATTATATGGGAAATAATACTTGAGTAATGTGGGTTTTTTTTGAGATCCAAGAATTTGTTAAGTGGTTAATTCTAATTCAATTTTCCCAAATTCTCCCAAAATCCACAAGAGAAAGTTTGTCACAAAAGAAACAATAGAGCTAATAGTAGTAAGTCATATTGACTTGTGTAAATAAATTTTAGATTCAAAAATAAATGTTTGTTTTCGCATGGAAATGATATTCTTGTAATTAATTAGCAATAAATGTGGGATACAGGGTCAAGAATAAGTCAAATTGACTTGTGTAAATAAATTTTACATTAACAAATAAACATTTTTTTCCCTTGGAAATGATATGGGAAATAACACTTGAGTAATGTGGGCTTCTTTAATATCCAAATATTTGTTAAGTGGTTAATTCCAAATAGACCTTCCCAAATTCTTCTAAAATTCCTAAGAAAAAATTATCACAAGGGAAGCAACATAATTGGAGAGAAATATTATGTTGTATCTAAGATAATCTTAGCTAGAAAGAATGGATAAATTGGGTAGAAATATAAGAATACGAAAAACAAGAGAAAATGTTCTTCTTATGAAAGAAATAGTAAATATTTGTATTTCTATCTTTAAGAGAAAAGAGAGAGTTAGAAAAAAAAAGAGAAGAAAATGGATAGCAACCAATATTAACTGGAGAGAAAAGATAAATTGACTAAAAAGATAAGAATAAGAATCTCATGAAAGAAAGAAGTTCTGATAAAAGAAAGAGAAAAGATTTTTTTCCCATGTCTTTAAGAGAAACCTAAGAAAAAAATGTGAGAAAGAAAAAAATAATACCACTTAGTGGAATAGTTTCGAATGTGTCTTTGCCCATATCATTAATAAATGAATTCTTGTTATTTAGATAATTTGTTAATTGTATTTAGTGACAAAATCGTGACTCTATTTTGAGGTATTGTATTGGTTTGTTTTAAAAGAATGAATGCTTATCTTAAGAGAGTTGTTATTTTCTCAGTGAGTAGAGAATAGTTTATGCAAATTACTTATTGTTAAATTAATAAAAATTTAATGAAAAATTATAGAGGCCACAAATATATATTATGAATGGTGTAATATGGAGTTAGTAATTTTCAAAATAATATATATTATGAATTGTGTAATATGGAGTTAGTAATTTTCAAAATAAAATATATGATAATTTGATGCTCTAACTCTTCTGAAGGATTAACTCCAAAACATTCCTTTAATTGTAAAAATCTGTATAAACTAACTAGCGGATAGTTCCTTTAATTGTAAAATTGTGTATAAACTTTAATTGTAAAATTGTGTATAAACTAACTAGCGGATACCATGCAGAATAGCTATGAATTAAACCATTGATGACCATGTCGATTATTCCAAAATTAAGAAGTGGAATAATCATAATTAGGGATGGTGCTATTGTGGTGTATTAATACAATTGAATTTTAATTCTTAGATAGTAAGGATGCTTAGTTGTGTAATACATGAAATTCTAATAAGGTATAATGACAATTTGAATTTTTTCCAAACTAATATGACATACATATAAGTATAAGTATGTGCTAAAATGTTAAGGAATAAAGGAAATATGGAATAGAGCTCAATGAATGAAACTAGAAACATATACATGTTAACACAAAGGTTATTATTAACACCCAGAAGGTACAGACACGTTATAAGAAGATACCATAGTGTTATTTTACCTAAGAAAGTAATGGTTAGACACGTTATAAGAAGATACCATAGTGTTATTTTACCTAAGAAAGTCATGGTTATAACGGTTCTGACTTGGTGTCATATTTAGTTAATCAAGAGAAATAGTGGCTAAGTTTAAAGATTGGGATGCTATGAAAATGAGAGGGACTTCTATAATTTGGATTCTGATCTATACCTACTAAGCAATAATAAAATCATAAAGTGAATACGCCCTTCCAAATTATGAATCCTCAGGAGATTAGTGTAAAATGTAGAATTAAACTAAAGGTAAACTATATAGTCAAAAAAGATTATGTGAGAAAAATATCTAAACTATATTCTAGGTGGAACAACAAAAACTAGAATTGTATGAAATAAAACAAGCTTTCAAACCTTAAATGGGAATTAATTATTTATGACACCCAAATGTATGAGTTATGTAATTGTGAATTATTGTTGTCCAGATTCAGAGGGTTGTCTCATCTTTTATATATATATATATATATAATATTCACACAATTTTATATATGAAAATAGAATTCAAAAATAATACATACAGAAACAAATAATTTGTTATAGTACTCAAAAAGTTTTGGTAACCCTGGTAAAGTAAAGTTAACCATATATATATATATGATATTCACACAATTTTATACATGATAATAGTGCAACAAATTTAAAAATAATACACACCAAAACAAATAATTTGTTATAGTACTAAAAGAGTTTTGGTAATCATGGTAAAGTAAAGTTAACAAAAAGTCATTTTGGAAAATAAGGTATAGGTGAAAGGTAGGCGTGTTGAATACTCTCAATACAAAATATTTAATACAGTAAAATGTGTGAGTACAAAGTGGCCAACTCACAAACCATTAGAAAAAACAGAGAGATAAGAAAAACAGAGAGTTACCAAGGTTCATAATAGAACCTAAACTAAATTATTAAGACAATGTTAAGGATTCTTTTGAACGTTTCTAAATAAAAACATCAAACATGGACCATAGTTTGCAAATATGCTAAGAAGGAAATACATGGTCTTGATCAAAACACAAAGTGTGTCTAACCTATAGTAGAGAAGGCTTAATTAGGAGTCAAAATCTCTTACTTGCAAGGAGAGAATTTGAGTAAGAATGTAGAGAAGCCATGTGTACTCTAAGTTAAGACATACCTATGACAACCAATATAGCCCTCGTTAGTACAAACAAGAGAAAATATCCAATAAAATGTACAAGATGTTTTTATAAAAAGTATACGCTAAGAAATGTAAATGAGTGTAAACCCTAAGGGAGGTATATCATACCTTACGTTGTTGAATAGAAATAGTAGTTTACGGGTAGTTTGATAACTTTGAGCTACATGACATAGACCCTGTATCATTTCTCTTCTATGGAATGGAAAAGAAAACTCCAAAATCAACCAATTCCCTAAGCCCTACTCAATACATCACATATGGTCAGATATTAAAATAGACAAGTGCTAATTTGGTTAGAACATCTATAAAATACGGGAAGGGAAAACTACCTATAGTGAATAATAACCCTCCTTGTGTCAGGCGCAACAAACCCTAGTTTTCCCAACCCCTTTTCCTGCCTCTCTATCCCATTTTCGTCGAATTGTTTATCCTTTGTAGGTGTTGCTTTAGGTTGCCGATATTCCCTGCTGATAGTCGAGGTTTTTGTGGGCCTCTTTGGTTCTATCATTGCTTGGATTACGGTGGAAGAGTTGAGGGGCAGGAGGGTTTTCTTGGTGGAAGAGTTGAGGGGCAGGAGGGTTTTCTTGGTCCTTTTTTTCGTGCCTCTTCTCATTGGGGTTGGATCGTTGTTTTCAGAGGGGCTTTTTTTTGTGTCGAATGGGAGATACTCATCTCTGCAGATTTTCATGGGCGTAATCTTCCCGCTTGTATTATGCTCTAATGTCTTGGTTTGCCTTCACGCCACACTACTCTTTTGAGAGATGCATATATAACACTACATGGATTTCATCGTATTTTCTGAGGCCCATCTTTGGGCCTCTTTCCTGAATTAACCGACGACCTATGCCCGGATTCTATTTTTTCTATTTTGTGGGGTTATCCACATATTTTTTTATTGTTCTTTCACGGAGTGGGTTTTGCTTTCCCAATATCTTCTGAAATATTTAGCATTGGCTGGTTTTTGGGTTGTATTTTTCCCTTTTTGGGTTTTTTTGTGGGCCTGTGTTCCCTGTCTCTAATGGTTTCGTATTGCAGGGTACCTTGAGGTGCTCTTATAAGTGTTTTTTTTGGACACCATTATCTATGTATTGATCTTTGTATCAACTATTTTTTTAAGTGAAAATTGAAAACATACTTTGTGTTTTTTTGTCTACATAATGTAATTTTTATTATTTTCACTAAGAAAATAAAAAGGAATACCAGGGACATTTCCATTTGGGGTTAGTTGGTATGCACCTATAAGACCATCCAAAGATTCATTTTAATGAAATTCATCGTAGTATGCAAGGGCCATTGAGGAACAAAGACTCTAAAAACATATCAGCAAAGGCTAATGATGAAATTGAAACCCTTAACCTATTCAAGCTAACCAAAAGAGAAGGGTTAAAAAAAATGAATTTCATCCACAACAAGCTTAGGAAAATGAGAATGAACTTACAAACAAACCCTTTGGGAAATTGAATATACTTATCATTTATCATCTCATCCAAAACCTGTGCTCATTCGCCAAGGAAGGAATTGGGGCATAGGAAGCTATGTAAATATAGTTAAACCTTAGTAGTAGAGCCGAGCTCTAGAGGAAGGAATTTGTTTGTAGGAAGCCATGTAAATGTAGTTAAACCTCATTAGCATAGTGGATCTCTTGTGGCCAACAATGAAAAAAAAATTAAAGCGAATCAAGGAGAGAATACCTATCCAAGGCAACCGTAAATCATTACGGTCGCTGGATTATCTAAGAAAATTTAGATTGTTGATACGACTCAACCATGTGGTGATCATCTTCTTGTCGTGGTGTGGACCACTATCAAAAGACCATATGGTAGGGTCATATGTTCACCATGGATATGAAACTCGTGTTAATCACCCAAGCATAAGGTTAAACCATAAACTCTTTATGTACAAGACCAAAGATTAAACCATAAACTCTTATGTACAAGACCAAAGGTTGGTGGTCATGTAAAGTGTCTACCAAGGTTGATTGTTGGTTCACCACATTAAATTATAATTTGACTATACTTATATGGGAAACGGGTTAAGGTTAAGAGCCTAAACCTAGGTGTTACCTAATGCAAAATATGAGGACAAGGTATACATGGGGCCGGGAAGGTAGAATACTAAATTATGTGAAGACAAATAGTTTAAAAGTGCTCCAGCCAAGCATATAATATAAATTTATAAAAAGAACCATGTAATATAAATTTATAAAAAGAACCATGGAAAAAATTTGGACCATGCGTGATAGATATTGATTATAGAAAAAAAAAATAAGATATTGATTATAGAAAAAAAAGAAAGGTAAAGACTTAGAATATACCAATAGTATATAAAGAGTGTACAATAATGGTGTTGAGAATATACCATTAGAATTATTGTGCACAGATATGAAGGTGGTTATGAATATATCATATTACTAGGATAATATTGTGAAGATATGTATGATTAATAGTGGGGATTTTTTAACATAAAAGAATAAATTAGCTGAAAACAAAACCAAAAGTTGACTGTGAATTTTGAGATACATTATAG
>APFE031411055.1:52604-70621 GCA_000404065.3 Pinus taeda | reverse complement strand
TTTTTTTTTGTATTTGTTAATCTATCTTGAGCCTCATTTTTAAGAAATAATGAAACCTTACAAGTTCAAAAAATAAATAATTTATATGACAAATTTTTTTATAAAGTGTATTTAATTTAAAAAAATATAAACACTCTCCAATCTGATCGAAGAAGTGTCATAATTATTGGGGATTAGGTTAGTAATTTTCTATTGGTATTTCAAGAAGAAGTGTCATAATTATTGGGGGATTAGGTTAGTAATTTTCTATTGGTATTTCAAAAAATTATTCGAGGAAAAGAATAATGATATAGGGTTTTATCTATTGTAGCTAGAGATTTACCATAGGCACATATAGTCACTCCTATTCTTTTATATAGTTTCACATGGCTTTTCTCTCTTATTAAATAAATAGTAATATATATAATAATATATATAATATATATATGTATATATTTTCATAGGGGTAATATTTGAAATTAAATAAATGAATATAATAACATTTTAATATTAAATTTACTTAGGGTAAGGTTTGACTGGGGTCTTGAATGATAAAGTAGCCGTTGGAATATTTTAGCCGTTGGAGTCTCTGCTTGGACTATTTAAACGCTGAGCTAGATCTGCATTTTCAACTTGTCCTGATGATGAACCACACATGTTGGTTCGAAACGCGTTGGCAGAAATCTTTCTTATGTGATTTACGCTGAAGCTCTTCTTATAACTATGACTAATCACAGAAGTCTCAATTCTACAATCTGATCACACTCAACAACAACAACATATTAATTATTTGCTTTGTCATGCATTAATGTAAAAATTGTATGTTGAGATAAATATGTATGTAAAAGTCATTTTGCATGTAAGAAAGTAAGAGAATAAGAGTAAAAAAGAGTGAGTCTTTGTGGAGAAAATGGTGGAGCAAGTTTTAGTGGGCGCTTGAAAATAACAGTTACTATGTTTTAGTGTATATGACATGAAGTGAAAATCTCTAAAAATCTTGTTTTTACTTGGTAAATGAGCTACAATGTCATATATGAATGTATTTTTTATATATTAGAAGTTAATCCTAAATTTTATTGTTGCTCCAACGTTACTCTGTTTCGCTATGTTTTTTTTTACCGTAAGTGAATATTGTTTTTTTAAAGTCTCTGTATACCTACGCGTAAAATCAGCATCACGAAGAGTCATAGAATTGTGCGAAATCAACGTCGCGAAGAGTCATAAAGCTGTGCGCGAAAGGAGCTTCGCGAAAGTCACTCCCCTCTGCGTCTCCGCTTAATGGCTGGCGAATCAGGTCCTTTGGTAGGAGTGAAATATGATTGAGCCATGGGCAATTAAAATGGAAATAATATAAAAAGTAAGATGATGGATATAATGGTCTGTACTATAAAGCAAAAGCTGGAGCAGATCAAAGAATAGCAGCGAAAATGTGCGCCATATAGAAACAAAGAGACAAAGAGATATTAAGCACTTTCACCCTAAATTAATGCATCCAACATTTGGTTTTCCAACTCTTCTCTTAGATGTAGCGCGCCATCAAGATAACCTTTCTGCGTTTGTCTAGGGTCAACACGAACTCGGGAACTCACAGCAGAGCAGTGCTCTCGAGATTATTAATTTTTGGTAATGGAGTGGTTTTTACTGTGATTTTTTAGAAGTTTTTTTGGTTTAATTACTCTTAAATTTGGTAGAAATTTATTGAAATCACAAATTTGATAGTTAATTCTTTGTAATCTAAGTGTTTTAGGGATTTTCAAGATATTGAATCCATATAAATTAAAAAAAATTAATTTAAATAAAAAAAATCAAAATTTCACCTCAAATTTTTCTCCTAGATTCCGGAAAGCCCAAAAAATTGCAGTTATATTGGCATCCAAACTCTTAATTTGCAGATTTCAAATGTGTAGAAACAGACTACATACACTGTTCAGTAGAAAGAGACTACATACACTGTTCAACCTACAAGATTAGCTGGAAACCGCATCAACGGAATGGATCTTTCCCTGTTTCCAAGCAAGCAGCTATACAAAGCACATGAAATGCGGGGAGTTTCTGGCCAACGGTGCTTTGGTGGGCATCATGAGAGTTAAAAATATGGTCAAATACTTTTTATAATATATTGGGAACCATCAAATTCATAGATGATTGGAAAGGTAAACATGATGCTTATATTTCACTTTCACTGCAACGTGACAAAGGTGGTGGACAAGGGGTTAAATTTGACCCAGTATACACGTTTTGGTTTATTTTTTAAGTTAAATACAATTTATTATAAGATCTACTGCACGTCATCCCTAACTTGCCAATAATTAAAAAAAAAAAAGCCATAGCCAATAATTTTTAAAAGCATCATATACCAAAAAAAAGGTCATACTTAACTTGCCAATAATTTTTAAAAGCGTCATATACTTGAAAAAAATGACAAGTTGAAATTTTTTATACCTAAAATTATATATAAGGCTGGGCTGAATTCCCAATCTCAGTTTTAAAGCCTTGCGTGTTGTAATTGTAATTTTATTAACGCTTGACCAACCATCCATAAGGGCAGTCACATCACGCAGAAATATTTTGAGACATTCACATTTGCTGTGAAATGGCCACTTGCCAGTGGCGTGTCTCGATCAAGCCATCAATATTCAGTGCTGGATTTTTTAATAGTTATGAACTTCAACTAGTTTTGATTCGTTCGCTGCAGTCCATTTGATTTAATTGTTTAGCCTGTGTATAATTTGGGAGCCATTGACCGCCGTCCCTCATCTTATCAGAATCCACTGAGGCCTACTGGGCATTAATAGAATCCTCAGCACGTAGTGTAATATCCCAAAGATAAAAAAAATAAAAAAAAATTAATAGATCTGTACATTTTCGGTGTTCTAATAAAATTTTTGCAGTAGAAACATACAACAAAACAGATTTGAGAATGCAGTCCCTTATTTATTTCAATAACTGAAAACAAATTTATTTCAATAACTGAAAACAAAATTACATGCTCATACAAGATTTACTAAAGTCTATTCACGTGGCATGTATGACTGCTCCAACAACAGAGAAAGTAAAGGTATTGAAGCATAATTATGCACTCGAGATGGAATCACCAATCAAATTTACCATAGGGTTTTAGTCCTTGGAAGAACTGGTTATTCCAAGTTCTCAACAAAAACATAATAAGATAGACAAATTCGGGATGATCCAAATGCTTAACTTCTATCCCCTTTATAGCATAGTTACCAAGTTTGAATTCGAATTCGATTCGATAAGATAAAAATTTGAATGAAAAAAATTCAATTCTCATAAAATTCCATAATAGAGATCATAAAAACATTTTTTATTAATTATTTTTTTTCTCAATTTATTTTGAATTATGAATATTTTTTATTAATTTTAAATAATATAACAATCTTAGAAATAAAATTATCTAAAAGATTTACTATTCATCTTTTCTCTCCAAAACATCAATCCTTCCATAAATAAAAACTAATTACTTAAAATTAAGTTATTTCACACATTTCGGTTTGCAAGATTGAAAAAACAGAAATTTTCTAATATCAATTTTACCTTCTATTTTGTTATGCCTTTTTAACTTTTTATTTTTCTTTTTTATATATGCCATCTAAACTCTATTTATTTCTATTCATAGAATCTTATAACAAAGAAAGAATAAGCTACTTTCACTTATTTTCTGTTTCTTTCTTAAATTGAACATTGAAAAAACAGGTTTTTTCTAATTTCACTGATATTTTCAATTTTTGTTTTGTTTTTTCTACTCGTCATTTTTCTTCTTTCTCTATATCCCATCCTGCTTCTATCTCTCTTTTCAAAGAATAAAGAATGAATAATCTTTCTCTGGGTGTTTTTACTTACCCATATACATTATTTTATAAAGAAATATTAATTATACATTATTTTATAAGGAAATATCTATTCAATGAAACTTGGTTGGAAATTTCTACTTATTGCCACTGCTTTTGTACCATAGAGATGTGTTGGCTAAATATCTATGATGAACTTAGATTGAGTTACAAAGTAACTGCCTCCTTCTGTCTCACTCTGTTTCCCTCATTCGATCCCTTAGGTGTTGGGAAGAAAACCTTGTGACTGAAATCCTCTCAATTGGTAATGCTTTAGGGTTTGAATTTGTATTATTTTCATCGATTTATTTATTTATTGTTATACTCCTTGCAGAGAATTACAGAAATTACAACCATCTTCTATCCAATAGTTTGACTGACTTTGAAATGGATGACTGTTTACTAACCCTAACCATCTTCTATCCAATAGTTTGACTGACTTTGAAATGGATGACTGTTTACTAACCCTAACTTCTTGTCATTTTCAGATTTTCCATATATGTTAAGAAGGCATCCTGTGTACAGAATTAACAAACTGCATTAACCTCCCGATTAACCTTTAATGCAACCAATCGGATTGAATTTCTGTGAACTGTTGGGCTGATGAATAGAATCAGTGAATTTCCGCATTGTTTGCCCGAATTTGGGGGAACTTGGTAACTATGGTTTATACCAATTTGGTACCTAACTAATACAAATTGACCCTTCAAGAGGGTTTTTTACCGGTTTATTATCATTTTTTTTCTAACCAGTTGGTTTGACCAATTACTAGTTCAAATCATAGTTGCCAAATTGAAATACGAATTTAAATTCGATTGGATACGAAAATAATTAAATTATTTAAAATTCAATACGGAAAAATTAGAAGTATAAATCTTACATTTAACTTATAAACACAATAATTTTTTAAATTTAAAAAAAAATCCATATTTTAAATTAAACTATTTTCTTTTAAATATTTATAAATTAAAACTATTAAAAATACTCTATATATTACATAAATTTATCCAAACAAACACATAGTTATATCATTTTCTAACTCTATTATTAATTATTAATTAATAATTAAAAAATAGTAAACCTCTCTAAGTGTAAAGTAGCCTTCCCAACGAGTAGCCTTAAAAGCACACTCTTAAGGAGTTGCTAATTCTGTTTGATGCACAGTCAAATAAATCCAAAATAAATAGGATGGAAGCACACCCAAACCATAACATAGATCAACCTGCATGGACAGATGTTGGCTAAGCATTCTCTATTCGAGCAACGGAAATTAGAAATGTTCTCTAGTCTGTGGAAATACGACAATGGAATACTACGAATCTCACCCTCCTTAATAATAACCAAGTCATCCACATCAGTTCTATTATTTGGGAGGAAAGCAAGCTTGGGGAGAAGAACCAAAGCTAATATATTTCCCTCGAATCGAATTTAAGCGTATTAATCACCGAACGAATCGAACTGCCGAATATTCAAATTTTTCAAGCCGATTCGGCCAATTTTGGTAACTATGCTGAAGACATTAGTATATTTCCTAGGTACTACTGTACGATTATGGAATAATATTGCATTCCAGAAACATCGTTGTTTCTATCGTATCCGCCCGTTTCCTTATTCTTCCTCAATATGATCAGAGAAGATTTCAGATGTGCTCTAATTTGAGTTCTAATTCAATGTTTACAGCATAGCTACCCAAAAACATTAGTATATTGACTAGGTACTAGTGTACGATTATGGAATAATACTGCATGCCAGAATCATTGTTTCTATCGTATCCGCCAGTTTTCTTATTCTTCCTCAATATGATCAGAGAAGATTTCAGATGTGCTCTAATTTGTTCTCCAATTCGATTAGATACAGGAAAAATTGAATGTCTGAAATTTAATATAGAATACATATCTACAATTTTTAACATATTTAATATTTTTTTCAAATTTTAAAAATATGAATTAGATTACAATTCTATTCAAAAACTTCAAAAAAATCCATTAAATTTTGGCCTGTCTATTTTATGTTTTAATATTAATGTTTTATGTCTATTTAAGATGATCCAAAAATAAAAAGAAAAAAATTGCATAAAATTTATTTGTATTATAAATTGGAAAAACAAGAAAAATAATTAATAATATGATTTTAAAAATGAATAGTAGCGTTCAATGTAACCAATAAGATATTGCATATTAAAATAAACTTAAAAGTAATTTCCACTTATCAAAAATTTTATCTCTTAACCACTATCTCCACTAAATTGAGATTTATTTAAAAATAACTGTGTGCATATTGACTTTTATTGTGAACCATAAAAAATAAATTCCTCTATTTAAATTTTACATATGTAATCCTTATTTTCTAGGCAACTACAATGTCTTCCCACATGGTAATCATTATAATCCAAATATTGAAATTCCAAATCAATAATCCTTATTTTCCAATAACCTACAATATCTTCCAACATCATTATCACTATTATTCAAAAATAAATTAAATGAAAAAAATCCTCAAATTTTTTCCAACTTTTAAATATAAAAATTACACTTCTTTTCTACAATATTTTAATAAAAAGGCTGCATATTTTTCAAAACTATTATTTTTTAAGAATCTTTAAAGTTTTCGTTTTTTTCCTTCTATACAATATTTTAATAGAAAACTTGTTGGTTTCTGTGATACTTAATCTTTTTCATTATAAAATTTTAGAAAAAATCTCTAATGTTTTTAATTCCGAGTTTTTCTAAACACCCCACTGTTTTTTACATTTCTAATTTAATTTTTTTAATTAAAAATTCCGTACCTCGTAAAAATAACGTTTTTAATTTAGAAGTAAATTTGCTTTTTAAGAAACTTGCCGTTTTCTACTTTCTGAATTTTTTATGGTTAATAAAAAATTCGGTACCATGTGAAAATAAACCAATTAGAGTAATTCTTACAAGTACCGAATCGTATTGGCGAATTTACGAATTATTTTGGTCGAGACGGCCTAACTTAGTAACTATGGTTTACCGTGACATCCAGAAGACTCTGATTATACTAGACTGTGCAGGTCAAGATTCACAAAGGGTAGCGCTCCTCCACGATTAGAACTGGAAACTAATTGGTGAAAGATTGATTGACAAGGGCTGTGTTTTTATTACATTTTAGTTTTATAAAATGTCATAAATCTGCCATTTTATTTTAGTTTTCTTAAGTTAGTAATATAATCTAAATTTATTAACACAAGAAAAATAGTTGCAATGCAATATAGTTCTTAGTTTTTCTTGCTATCACTAATTAAATGGGATTTACATTATGTTTTTGCACATGTTTCTTTCACATAGCTTTCCTGCATAACCACCTCCACACAACTTTTTGTACATTGCTACTTTTGCACATGCTTCTTCTGCACAACCATCTCAATTAATCCCAATAAAAACTACAATTGTAATCCTCTCATAATCTCTAAAAAATCATCTATATTAGGTTACTTGAATAAGTTACTTGAAACTACTTACTAATTAAATGGGGTCTGCACTTCCGTTTATACTAATGCTTCTTCGACAAAACTTCTTGTGCACAACCACCACCTCACAACTTCATGCATGTTGATTCCTTTACACATGTTTCCGCATCCACCTCCGTAAAACGTCCTCCCCATAGCTTCTTCTAAACACACTCTCGGATAGACTCCACCATTAACTACGCTACACCTTACCTTATTTTCCCACCCTATTTTCTTGTGAATGATAGCTGCAATTAGTGTTGTTTTACGATCACAGCTCCACCACCACACTTGTATGATATTTGTTATTAACCTGTTAAATGGGGAAGAGACTTGTCAACGATGAAATAGTTTGAGTTTGTTTATTTTTCAAAAGAGCTGCATTATTATAATTTTCCAGAATAAAAAAACTATCGCAGAAAACAAATTTAAGACTTTCATTTTTGGATGTGGAATATATAATAAGCAGTGATGCATACAGGTAAATACCCAAAAGGCACGAAATGCTTGGTCAGTCAAGCCACATAAATCAAATACAATGTATTATTTCCACTTTTTGATGTATTACAAAATAACTATAATGTCAAACTCCTTTCAAAAACGATACTTTTAATATTTTAAATGATTTTTACATTTATCAAGCATGTTTTTTTTGCCTTACTTTTTAATTTTTTAAATGATTTTTACATTTATCAAGCATGTTTTTTGTCTTACTTTTTAATGTATAAATAGACTTTGTTGAAATCTATGCACATTTTCTCACTTTTTAATGATTTTTCCTTTTATCAAGGATGTTTTTGCTTTACTTTTTAATGTATAAACAGATTTTGTGGAAATCTATTTACAAGCAAGTTTGACACATTGCTGACACATTGCTTATTTATTGTCCCTAAGAAGCTTTCAAGGTTTCCTTGTGAAGACCTCAATGTTATGAAACAACAATTTATATAATGAAATCTTCCTGTACAAGGAAAGTTGTTGCTCGAAGAGATGGATATGTGTGGGAGAATGGGGATGCATAGGGACATTTATTCGGCAAGGATGAAATTAATGTTAAAGGCTTTCCTTGTGTGAAGAGTTTAGTGTAGGGATGATGAAGTATGTGTGGGAGTGCAGTTGGGTAGAGCTCTAATTTTAGAGCTATAAATATTTGTAGAGTACAGGGTATGTGTGAGAGAACATAACAATTCATGTTTTTATTTTTCATTGTGAGGATATTTTATTGTGTAGAGGTTGGGATTTGTGCAGGAGAATGTTAAAATATTAATGTTAATCTATAAGACTTTTGCACATGATGAATTTTCTCTTAAATGTTGTACATTTACATTTGTGTTATATTGGGAGTATACGCGGTTTCTATTTCTATTTATCTAAGGATAGATATTACAATAATAAAAAAACTTAGAAAATGAGGCATGTGTAGGAGACATACTATTTTATTTTACCATGTTTCTTTGTGCGGAGCTTTTACTATTTTTTCAATAGATAACATATTAGGACCAGGTGGTATTTAGGCAAATTAATATTAAACTATTAATGTTAATATGTTATTATTATTATGTTTCATTTTACAGAGCTTTAGATATGTGAAAAGATGGGATAACTATGTTGATTTTTTGAATAAATTATTACATTAATTGCAAAGCAAAATAGACAAGTCCGCCAGTTAAGTTTGCTTAAATATTTTGAAATTAGTTACTGAGAACAAAACAACTAAATAAGTAATACAGATAAATATTATGCATGGAAATTAATTTTTTATTTATTTTCAAATTCATGTAGAATATATTTTTCCAATGCTCAGAAACTCAAAGAAAGATTAACATAGTTCACAGTTTGGCTATAAAAGTTATTCTAAACTTATTTTCTTTATTAACAAGGAAAAAAAACACTAAAAAAATTCTACATTACTACATATCCTCGACATCAGAAGCGACTAAGGCTTCATTAACTTCTAGCTGAAGGACAAAAGGGGAAATTTTAGTCAATTTTCATGATATCATCATCTCTCTCATTAGCATCTTCCTTAGCATTGACATCCTCCCCGTGAGCCAAATTATCCACATAAAAACTCAACAATTTGTTTGCCATTTGTAATAGCTTTATCTACAATTTCAATATGGACTTTTTATGATTTAGAAGGTCAAAATGGTCTCGTTATTTAGATTAAATTTTTTTAGCATGGTTTGAGACCAAATTGACAAAAAATCCCAGAGAAATGGCTATTCTAGCTAAAAAAGTAATAAGATCTTGTTCCAGTACTCCATAAACTTGCCCTAGAAAATTTAATTTGTGATATACTTGATAATAAACCTTATGAATTACGATTAGAATCCCTGAATCTATGTTTGCAAAGTCACTTTAGTAATGTAAATATGCGATCAAACCTAAGTTATATTTATTGTAAGACCCAGACTTTGTCGTTAATGTTGTATTTGAATCTGCACATTGTAAACATTTATTGTTTGAAGGATGTGAGAAGGATGATACATGGGAAAAAAATCGGAGTGTAGAAGGAAATTTATGTCATCGATGCATAACAAATTTAACTATGAACTCATTTATAATTAGTATTAATATGTTCCCTTTTGTGAATCTTTCCTTGTGCCAAAATTTTACTATACAGCGGAGGGGTAATGTGACGCAAGAAAAGGAGCGCAAACAAAACAATAATTTAAAACTATTTTTCATTTGAAACTTTTATTTAGCTACGTGAAATAAAAGACCTGCATAAAAGACGTGCATAAAACGAGATAAGTTTAAGAGAATGAAGGTGTAGAGGGAACTTTGTAAGTTTAATTTTTAATGTAATAAATGATCTTATATTATGATCATGGTGTATATGTAAGAATCAAGAGAAATAAAATAATACTAGATAATGGATCATACAAATTGATTAATATAAGGTTAGTTTACTTTTCATGTTCCAAAAAAAGGTTTGTTCAATTTTGCTGTTTGGAATAGATTTCATTCTGCGAAATTTTATCCACACAATTAGTACAATTTTTAGTAAATTATTTAGAAATATATAGAATTAAAATACTACCAATAATATATAATTGCGGAAACATTTTGAATTTATGTTACTTTGAGAAAAACAATAGCTAAATCAATTATACAGACAACTGTTATGCATGGAAATTAATTGTGTGATTTCTATAATAAAGGATTCAATTAGGTTTTTGTGCTTTGGTTAGATTTTGTAGAACGTTTAGTAAATTATTTAGAGCTAAAATATTACCAATAATATATAGTAATAATAAATGTCGAGAACAATGTGAAAAGAAAAAACCTAGGAAGTGGATATGTTTGATTATGACAACATAACCTTTAAGCGATTAATTAAAAAATTCTTTAGGGAAAAAGAAATCGATTAGTCAAGGGTATTTTCCACACTTCCGTAGTTTCTCAAGTGAGCTAATAACATAATAGTGGGGCGGGACCATAATATTTAATAAAAAGACCAATAAAGTCTTTAGTGTAGAAGAAGTTTATATTGCTTTAGTGTCGAAAACATTTTTGGTCTACAAGAGGTGTTCATCGACATTTGTGTTTACATGGAAAGTTTCTTACATATAGATTTTAGTGGACATAGAGGTTTCAATGGATATACATAAAGTCTAATAAACATTAAAGCAGAAGCACTATTATTTTATTTTATATAAGAAACATTAATTTATTGCAATAAATATTTTAGTAAGCATTTAATAATAAACCTTACTATATCACTTTTAATAACATAGAAACTATTAATCATTAATAAGGTTCAATTTCAGAAAGCTTACTTCCATTAAATCAATACAATGGATCATTAACCAAATTTTCCATTTTGTCAATTATAATGTTATGTGCTGAGAAGATGGGTATAAGATATAACCATTAATGGCAAGTACATTATTTCTGGTGCATTATCAGTGCATCATTTTCCCATATTTCTAGCACATAACATTATGATCGAGTAGGGCCTTTTCGTAATAGTAGGGATTCTCTTTGGAGCATCCTAGTGCATTTGGATCTTAGCACATCAGAAAAAAATACAAGTTCTTTTTTGTTGTAGCTACTCCTTTAACTATTATTTGAATTAATAACATGGATTTATCTATTCATGGTATGATTGTTGCGCTAGTCGGTTCTTTTGTTGGGTTTGTTCCATTGGTTTTTGTTTTATAGCTGTAGTCGATTCACAAAACTTGACATTTTTTATAGATGATTATTACACATACTTTATCGCTAGTACTTGTAGATCTAGATTGATACACTTATGTGTGGAAAGTATGTGAAATATTTTTTAGTTCAGTTTCAAAAAGATAGCATACTCATTCCACCTCCAAAATTTATAGCAATTATGGCCTGCATAAAGGCTTTTCGATTATATCATTTTGATACCCAAAAATTGATAATGACCATTTTTGTGTTGTGTTTTTTTTTGGAGAGTAGCCTAACAAGGCCACAACTTTGTCCAAAAAATAGTCAAAATTCCGTCAAGATTTTGATCGAAATTTGGTAGAGACTTTGGCAAATCTGGGTTACAATTGTCAAAATTTATGGTTTTGCATACGTTGGAGATTTTTGTTAGTGTTTAATTCATTTACACCATCAAAACAATTATTTCAATGCTACTATGCCAATTTTTTCTTTGGAAAAAATTAGTTAGATTGCCTCGGTAAACAATGATTTTTCTCTTTTTGCTCTCAGTGTGTGATTTAGGAATAACACGACTTGTTTTATTTCAATTCACTTGTTATTGTTAAAAAAATTACGGTAACTGTTTCACATCTGGATATATATTTTGTAAGATTTCTTATTGTCATTTACACTAGTTGTACACTATCAATATTGCATCGAAGGCATTGGGACGATTAAATTAAATTAGATAACAATGTATCTAGATAATGGTGAGGACAATTAATTTGTGATTTAGGAATAAGGTTAGTTGTTTTCTTTCAATTAAACTATCATTATTATCAAAATTAAGGTAATTCCTTCATTTTCAGATACAAATTGGACCAAATTTCTTATAGTCACTTCCGCTAGCTATATGCCATGAATATTGCATTGAAGGAATTAGGGCGATTAAAAATCTAGATAGAATTTATCTAGATAACGATTTATCTAGGGACATGCAGTAGATTTGTCATTTTGTTGCTTTCCCTAGTAACATATATGTTTGTTGTTTTGCATTCTCGAGATTGTTTATCTTCTATTCCTAGGATAAAGTGTGTGAATTAAAAAAAAAAAAACATATTGCATCAGATCACTTACTGTCACTTCTACAACATTATTTATTGGTGTTGACATGAACAAAAGTTTTTTTTGTAAATTTTGTGATTAAAAAACTTGTATATGAGTACAATATTGCATGAATTATGCAGAAAATGCGAGATTATCTAGAATGCAGAGGCAAAGTGACAACATCTACACGATGAAAGCCTTAAGGCTTCATCCATAGAATGGATTTCCTCTATAGTTTGATACATATACCTATTTACACAAGGATGACCATAAACAAATATTTCATTATGCAGGGAGAAATACCTTTTATCAATTGATCAACAAAGTCTTTAGTGTAGAACAAGTTGATTTTGTTGAAGTGCAGAAACCTTACTCGGCTCTGTAAGAGGTCTTCGTTGACATTTTTGATTAGGTGGAAAGTTTCCTACCGATATATTTCAGTGTGTAGAGAGGTTCCATTGGGGATACAGAAAGTCTAACAAACATTAACTAACATGGAAACTATTCATTAATAATAAGGCTCAATTTTAAAGTTTAATTATATTAAATGTTGAGGGATCATTGATAAAATTGTTCATTTTCTTGATTATAATGTTATGTGCTGAGAATATGGTCGTATTATATCACCATTAATAACAAATGGATCATTTATGGTGTGTTGGAAATGCATCAGTTTCCCATATTTTTACCACCGAACATTATGATATAGTGTGTCCTCGTGGTAATCATAGGGATTCTCTTTGGATCATCTTGGCTAGATTGGATCGTAGCAGATCAATGAATAATATAAGCTCCTCTGCATTGTAACTATTCCTTTAAATTATAACTATTGTTTTTAGCTAATTTCCTTGTTGTGATTGTGGAATTTTCTATTTTGTTTATTTTATGCTAGGAAACAAAAAATTAGATAAAATTCTAAGCTCTTAAATTTAACTTGCAAAGAAAAATTCCAAATGATCCATAGACAACATTCTTTTTCTTTGTTGTCAACATCTGATTCTTGAATAATGTCAGTTGTTTTCTTTCAATGAAATTGTGATTATGATAGCAATTATGATAATTATTTCATATGTGGATATAGAGAGCATTATATTTCTTATGGTCACTTCCACTGGTTTTGTGGTGTCAATATTGCATTGAAGGAATTACAATGATTAAAAACCTAGGCTAGATAAAAAAGTATGTAGATAATGATGATGATCCAAGTGGATATTGGTGTCCACCAACCTATTCTTCGTGGACCCCCACTATTCTTTATTTTTATATTCCTTAATTGTAGCAAAAATTACTATTTTTTGTAGTTTTTTGGGTCCTAAACTTTCAAAGTCGTTTCGAGGAACTAAAAGACATTTTTAGGGAAAACAGAGAGATTGAAAAAGTATTGATTCTAATCTTACAATATTATTTTGGCTTCCACTTCTATATCATCAAAACGAGGTATTATTATAGCCAAATAGAGATCGTGTGCCAAAGTTACAACCCCAGGAAGTTGATGTACCAATTTAACCAAACGAGGCCCACAATTTTGGAACTCCTTCTCCTAGGGTTAGGTTTTTATATGTTTAGGGTTTTTCATTGTTTCTTAACTATAAATAAGACTTTGATCCTCATTGTAACACAATTTAGAGGCATGTAGCTGCCACATCTCTTCTCAGACATAAGATACCATCGCTCGAGCTAGTTTATTTCCATTTATGTATGTAACCATATTTCAGTTCTTTGATACTAATGAAATGACATTTTATTTCTACTACACCTCTCTGTTTATGTGTATATTTGTATTTTGTTGCATTCCTACATAATTTTGGATCAGATGATGATGATTAAGTAGTGATTCAAGAATAATTTTGCCAATATTGGCTATTTTCATGTGGCTACCACGTCAAAATCATTCACATCATTCTTTGGAAGTTAAATTAGTTTTACACCATCAATATTGCATCAAATGCAATGGGATTATAAAGAAAATCAATAACAATATATCTAGATAATGATCTACTTAAGGATGTCCATTAAATATGTTATTATGTTGCTTTTTCTTCTAAAGCATCAGTTTTTCATTCTGCATTCTCGACCCTCTAATTACATTTTTTTCCTTATTCTAGACCATGCAAATGAAAAAATAAATGTAATGTGTGAGATTGATTACTATCACTTCTGCACCTTTGTTCTCCTAGACATACTCTGTGTTTGGCACATTCTTCATTGTGAATAATGAAAATTGTTTCTTAGCTCTGTTTTAGTTGAGACAATGATGCTTCATTAATTAATTAGTTTCGTGGAACTTTCCTTCCATATAGTTATACCCCAAAAAGTTTTGAATGGAAAAGAGTTTAAAAATTAACCAAAAAAACAAGTTTCCTAGCATGTAAAGGACATACATCTCTATACATCTATTACCAAATACTTGTCTGAAGAAATTTTCACTTTGTGAATAGAAAAACCCATGGTCTTTTGAGCATTAGCTATTTTCCATATTTTTTATATATTGCAAAATGCATCTTTGATTTTCGATTGAGCCTAAAGGAGATCTTGAATATGTAATATCTTTTGTTGCTTTATGTTTAGTACTTGCTTCTTTTCATACGATATATTCCATTCAGATACAATTGAAAGCCAAAAGTGTGCTTATCTATGCTTCATCATCCTACACATATCCTCTATTTTGGTGACATTTAGAGCTCTATGAATTTGTTTATTCAGATAGTTGTTGTGAGATTGCTTTGCCACTAAATAGATCAACCATGGCTTAGCGAGGAAAACACTTGAGTGATTCAAAAGGGGAAAAACTCATTCTATTTGTATCATACACGTCCCTAGATGAAGCATTATCTAGATAAATTGTGATATATATTTTCAATTGTCTTTATTTTTTATCTAAATACACTGCTATCTAGATTTTTAATCATCCCAATGCCTTCAATGCAATTTTGATGGCGTACAACCAAGGGAAATTACAATAAGAAATTTGATACAGTTTTTCTATTAATATGAAGGAATTATCATAATTTCTATAATAATTACAATTGAATTGAAATAAAATAGGTAACATTATTCCAAAATCACAGTTTAATTTCCCTCATCATTATCTAGATACACAGTTTAATCATCCTCCTTGTTATCTAGGTACACTATTATCTAGCATATATTTTTAATTGTTGCAATGCCTTTGATGCAATATTGATAGTGAACAACTAACATAAATGGTTGTAAGCAATATGATGCAATCTGTATCCGAATATGAAATAATTACAATGATTTCTATAATAATCACAATTGAATTGAAAGAAAATAGTCGAAGTTATTCCCGAATCAAAAGCTGACAACCAATCTTTTTTTGTTAATAATAAAAAGGCATTGTCTATAGATCATGTAGTGTTTTCTCTTTGAAAATTTCATTTAAGAGCTTCAAGTATTATTCGAGCTTTTGTTACTTACATAAAATGAACATAATAGGACTCCACAATTGCAACAAGGAAAGTAGAGCAACAATTGCACCGAGAATAGATAAAGCCATGATATTAATTCAAAGAAAAGCTAAAGGAATATCTACAAAGAATAAGAGCTTATATATTTACTGATGTGGTGTGAACCAATTTCACCAGCATAATTTGAATAGAATCCCTATGATTACCATGGGGGCTTACTCGATCATAATGTTTTGTGCTGGAAATATGGGAAAATGATGCACTATCAACACACCGAAAATGATGCACTTGTTATTAATGGTGATATAACATGACCATATTCTCAACACATAACATTATAATCGATAAAATTAAAAGTTTGATCAATGATCGATTAGGATGTAATGGAATTAAGTTTTGGTAAATTGACCCTTATTAATTATGAATATTTTGATGTTATTTAAAGTGAAATAGTGATGTTTCTTCGTTAATGTTTATTAAAGTCCTTATTAAAATATATTAGTGTTTCTTATTTATTCAAAGGCTTGAATTTATGTCTGATATGGATAAGAAAAACAAAGAACTTCCAAATGTTAATCAAATGGGGTGAATCAAAGTTCGATGGTCCAGGAGAATCAGTATAGTAGAAAACATTAATGATGAATAATTTCTATGTGAATTAATGTTTATTAGGATTTTTGTATCCCCAAGGAAACCTCTTCACACACAAAATTCTATCTACAAGAAACTTTGTTCCTATGCACAAATGTCAATGAACACCTCTTGTAGGCCAGGTGTAGTCAACACTCCAGTAGAATCAACTTCTTCTGCACTAAATAGTTTGTTGATAAAATGATTAAAGCTTATGCTCCACACATAGTGAAATATTTGTTTATGGTTATCCTTGTGGAAATAGACATATGTGTAGAACTAAAGAGGAAATCCATTTTGTAGAAGAATATTTTAAGATTTCATCATGTGGACCTCTAAACTCCACACAATCACAAACATTTCACATAGTTTATGCATGTTTGCACTATTAAAAAAGTTTTTTAGTCACAAAATTTACAAAAATAATTTTTTTCATGTCGACACCTATAAAAAATGTTTCTACCCACTACTATGTTATCGAGTATGTCCCAGAGAATGTTCGTTCATAAGCGTCAGTAATAAATCTAACACAATATGTTTATTTTTCCATTTTCACAGTATAACATAAGAAAAAACATAACCAAAGTGTCGAGAATGTAGAATGTCAAGTCAATATGTTAGTAGGAAAAGAAATAGAATGAACAATTTATGGCACATCCATAGATAGATCGTTATCTAAATAAATTGTTATGTATATTTTGAATCATCCTAATCGTTATCTAAATAAACTATTATATAGATTTTATCATGACCCCAATGCTTTTGATGCAATATTGAGGGTGTACAACCAAGAGAACTCACAATAAACAAAATTTTGCAATCTGTATCTCTATATGATGGAATTTAATTATTTCTATAATAATGAAAAATGAATTGAAAGAAAACAATCAACGTTATTTCTGAATCACAATTCACTCATCCTCAACATTATCTAGATACATTGTTATCTAGTCCTTATTAGTGCACGATGGTTGTACAAAGTTGTGAAGAGGAAGCATGTGCAGAAGTAGAAATGTCGAGGAATATGTGCGTTGGTGGTTGTGTGGGCATTGTTGTGTGTTGGAAGCATGTGTGGAGACATAAATGTTGACCCGACTTAATTGGTGGTAGAGGTCAGGACTATGCTGCATTGCAACTATTCCTCTTTCATATCGTAATCATTGAAGAGTTTGATGTATTTCATATCTATGATATCTTGAAAAATACATAGTTGACTTCCAATTGGGCTTGAAGAACATCTCAAAATTCAAGAAACATTATACTGTATTGATTTATGTTAGGTCCCTATAATACTTGTGATTACCCCATTACTATTGTAGTTGTATCCCTTATTAATATTGTTGAGCCCCTATTGTCCCATATTTTTATTACTGTGCCCCATAGAATCCCTCTATTGTTATTTTTGTGGCTTTATATTATTATTGTTAGGTC
>APFE031411055.1:38949-51116 GCA_000404065.3 Pinus taeda | reverse complement strand
ATTGCTCAATTATGTTCGCTACATGTTTCCATGTTGGAATCATCTATTTCTCCAGATCTCCAAAAAGTCTTGGACAATCATTCCAAGGTATTTGACACTCCCAAAGGTCTCCCACCTATTCGTGATCATGATCATGCTATTCATCTAATTCTAGGAAGTGCTCCTCCAAACATCAGGTCGTACAGATATCCCTATGCCCAAAAGAATGAAATTGAACATATGGTTGCAGAAATGCTAGAGGCTGGTATAATTCAACCAAGTGGTTTTATAACAATTTGTGCTCAAGTTTTTACATTTGGAGATAATACTTGTATTTTCTGAATGCATTATGTAAAAAACAATTTGCTACCTATTTATGTTTTCTACTTAAAATTATTTACTTAGTCAGCGATGTTCTCAATTTCATCCACCTCTATATTTGTTGTTTCCGTGTATAATTACCATGTGTGACTATTTTTCATGTGATGGGTTAGACATGATAGATCATGTACATATATCCACAATTAATCACAAAATGTATGAAATTAAATAAATATTAGAATGTCAGATATATTATACAGAGTCATTGATATTAAGTGCCTTTCATTATTTAAAAATCAGTATTATGCAGAAGGAAACTATGTTGGAGAACTGTGTGAGATGTTGATCAAGAGGATTTCTTAGCGATTCCAAATGTATATTTCAATATCCCACACAATAAAACTAGAATTAGTTTTTATCCCTTTGAATCACTCCCACTTTTTTCTATGTTTATTCATCATTGCTCTACTTAGTGATAGAGAATTCTTACAACATATATCTCGAAAATAAATTTCATAGAGCTATATGATGTCGAAGCATAGATGAACACATATTTGACTTTCAATTGTGCTTGAATGGAATCTTTAAATATGATATGAAAGGTACCAAATGTTGGAGATAAAATAACCAAATCTAATATAGAATCTAAATATCGTTGAGGCTCAATCAAAAATCAAATACTTATTTTTCAATATATCAATCGACTATGATTTTTTTCTTTTCTGCAAAGTCAAATTTATCTGCACAAGCATTTTCTAATAGCTATACATAGATGTAGCTCTTTACACACAAGGAGGAAGCATTTTTTGGTCAATTTTTAAACTCTTTACATTTAGAGCTTTTGCAAATATAGCTATATAGTATAATAGTTGACAAATCTGAGAAAAAAAAAATTACTATCCACAATGAAGAGTTTGTCAAAGGTGAAGTATGTTTGAGAGAATGAAGGGGTAGAAGAAACATTGAATATTCGGATGCAATACATTTATTTTTTCACTTGAACGATCTAGCATAAGCAAAAAGGATAAGTGCAGTGTCGAAAATGAAAAATAACAAATTGATATGAACTTAGTAGGAAAAGAAACAAAATGAAATCTTGATGGCTAGAATTTTAATTATCCTAATTATTATGTAGATAGACTATTATGTATATTTATAATTGTCCAAATGCCTTTGATACAATATTGATGGTGTAGAGCGAGGGTAACTCACAATAAGAAATTTAACACAACCCATATCTGAATACAAACATATTACCATAACTGTTATAATAATGATATTTTAATTGAAAGGAAACAACTGAATTTATTCCTGAATCACAATTTAATCATTCTAATTATTATCTAGATACACGATTATCTAGTTTAGATTTTTAATCATCCCAATGACTTCGATTCAATATTGATGGCATACGTCCAATGGAAGTGACAGTAAGAAATCTAACCCAAATCATATTCGAATACGAAATAATAACCATAATTGGAAAAAAGTGTCAAGTTTGACAGTTGTAACCACTCGTTAGGCTACTCTCTCCAAAAATAAGAGGAAGAAGAAGAAGAAGCATCTAAATGACAATTAAATTTTTTTGCGTATTGAAATGATATAACCGAACAATCTTGCACTGGCACGAATTAGTATAATTTTCAGATGTGGCATGTGTATGCTATCTTTTTCCATTTGACTTAAAAAATATCTCATGCACTTCCCACGCATAAGTATATCGATGTGGATCTACAAATAATAATGATAAATCCAGTGTAATAATCGTCTATCAAAAATAGAAAATATTGGGAATCTTCCAGAGCTATAAAACATCAACCAATAGAAAACCCAGCGAAACATCGATAAATGAAGAGAATAGAACAATTTTCAATTGCAACAAGGAAACTAGAATAACATTCGCACTAATAATAGATAAAGTTATGCTATTAATTCAGAGAAAAGTTAAAGGAATAGATACAATGAAGAGGAGCTTATATTGTCCAATTGCACTAGGACACTCCAAAGAGAACCCTATGATTACCATAAATCCCTACTCGTTCATAATGTTCTATGCTAATAATATCAACAAATGATACACTGCCAACACACTAGAAATCTTGTTGGACAACAAAGTAGACACTTTGATCAACTTGTTATTAAGGGTGATATCATATTCCCATATTCTTAGCACATAAAATTATAATCAACAAAATAAACAATTTCATCAGTGATACACCTACAAAATGAATAGTTTGTTTAAAGATCCATTAGTAAAATGAAAAAATTGGCCAACAATGATCACATTGGTTGAATGAAAGTAAGCTTTATGAAATTGAACCTTATTAATGTAGAATAATTTCTATGTTATTTAGAACAAAATAATGATGTTTCTTATTTAATGTATATTATTAAAATGTTAAAGAGTGCAACTAGGGCTAATTCCCCTTCCTAGAATCCCATCATGAGTAAAATATATATAGAAATAATATAAATAACCATAAATAATAACAATCATAAAGAATGGATAGTTAACTAATTATTAGTGTTGAAGAGTCATGTCTCCAAGGACATCAAAATTCATAAATGGGCACCTCCCTAGATATATAATTTTGATCCTTAGTTGTAATCAAATAATTTCATATCTTCTTGTATGGATTGTCCATGTTCTATCTACAATAATTGTCAATCATAATAAGGCATTGAAGTAATTGTTCATTTTTTGGGGTTGTTATAATATTTATCTAGAATGTATTTAAGTTTTTACCCTTACCTAAATAATGCAAATAATTCCATAAATTATGGTGGGAAGTAATTCCAGGAAAATATGTCTAACTACTGAAATATAAATAATGCAAATAATTCCATGAATTTTGGTGGGTAGTAACTACTCATAAATATGTCTAATTACCGAAATACAAAGTATGTATCTACTAATAGCATTTTTTTGTTTGAAAGATCTTGAATACTATATATGTAAATGTGGAATAAAGCATAATTGAAAGTCTATGATTCAAGCATATGTCAAATAATATTGGTTAGGACTCTTCCTCATAAACCTTAAGTGGCATTGGAAATAAAGAGGTCACAAGATTAAAGAGCTTTCAACTTGAGATATTGCTTGGTTCCTAACTTGACAATGGTTTCCATGCATAATATCCCATAATGTGAGAACTATATTTAAATATTGACGACTTTTCGAATCATTAGAATGAGAGCTATGCATCATCACTACAATATTGTTTGAATAATTTTTAGCTAATCTCTTGTCAGCATAGGATAAGCTTTGTTAGAAGTCTAAGGACTTGAATCATAATATTTTGCTATACCAAAGTGTGATCTTGCATTGAGTTGAATAGAAAGTAAACTAGAGAGAATAAATGGTTCAAATTTTCATTGAGAAAGATGTTATTGAAGTCTCCCTTATTGTTGAAGAGGCTTCAGAGGGAAGATAATATCCTTCCATGAATTTTTGATATTTATAATGAAGAAGCACATTGTGAAGCTACCTTTGGGTCTTGAATAAGATGAGTAGGAATCATGGTTACAAATTGAAGAATGTTTTATCTCATCAGCTACAAAGGGGTTTTCATGTTGAACCCTCTCAATAATTATAGAAAAGGGATTCCCTATGGAAGTGAATTGTAGATGTATGGCATGTTGTTTGGTAATTCTTCAAGTTATTGCATCCCATGATGAGTAGGTCACCCCATGGATCATTTTGATTACAACATGCAACTTAAACCAGAGAGAGTATGGTTTTATGAAAGAAAATTGTGCAAAATAATCACTGGGTAACCTTCATGAATTAGAACAGATTATGATTGTGTTCTCCCCGAGTGAGAGGGAGTAAGGTTAGTTAGATATTTTCTTCAACATGATTTTTGATTTGGGAACGTGGATGTATAAGAAATAGAGGATTGCTAAAATCATTGCTGCTAGAATGAATAGCTATAAGACAATGTTTTTTGAGGAAGCTCTTTCACTAGTTGTGTGCCTTCATCTATATGCTACCTCGAGGAGAAGCAAGGATACCATAGACAGATGGTCATGTTGCTAATATCCTCAAAAATCATTTGGGAAGAAAAAAATCTTAGCCTTCAAAGAGCATCCTTCCCTATATGGAGGGATCTTCATTAGGTTAAAAATTGAGCTCTAGGAGATCCTGGAGATCTAGGCTACTTCTTGGAGTTATATGAGAAAAAGGTGAGTGTTTCAACATGTGAACATAGCGTGAGTGGTTCACCTTACCTTATGGATTACGTACCCCTATATGTGAACATAGGGTGAGTGGTTCGCCTTCCTTTATGGAGTATGCTAGATGAGAATGGGTTGAATGGTTTAACTTTCCCTGCAAACACCCCAGCATACATCCTACACTTTCAATCTAGAAATGTTTGGAAGTACCTCTCATATGGACGATCAGTTGGGAAAAGTGGTCGGGATTAATTAGAACAACCGATGGATGCATTAGGTACTAATATATTCCCTATAACTAGGATAAATGATGTTCAATAGCTTGGTCACTAAAGGATCAAACCTAGTAGGGATTATATTCCCTAACATGAGGACATGCCCTTGTGATTTTGGCGAGGATGGTAGGGACTTGTGACTCATCCTCTTTTTATCCTTTCTTAGTGGACAATAATTTCAATCTTCAGCAGAGACAAGACAAGTTGCAGAGATAACACATGATGGACATGATTTCATAGTAGTAGATGGATGTTGAAAGGTGGAATTCTTCCCTACTTGAGGGGGAGTGCTAAAGAGTCCAACTAGGGGCTAATTCCCCTTCCTAGAAGCCTCTTATGAATAAAATATGTATATATAAATAATACAAATAACTATAAATAATAATATAATAATAATAATAATAAAATAATAAATAATATAATAACTAATAATTAAGTTTTGAAGAGTCATGTATGAAAGGACATGACCATTCATGAATGTGTACCTATGTAGGTATATAATTGAGATCCCCAATTGTAACTAAATCATGCCATACCTTCTTGTACATATTTTTGATGTTTTATCTGCAATTACTATCAATGGTTATAATATATTGAAGTAATTGTTGCAAGCATAAAACATACCATAAAATTAACATAAAGTCCTTATTGCAATAAATCAAGGTTTATTATTTAAAATAAAATTGTAATGTTTCTTATTTAATGTTTATTACAATATTTTGTATCCCCAAACAAGACTCTATGCACAGTGAAATCTATTTGCATGAAACTTTCCACTTAAGAACAAATATCAACGATCACCTCTTACAAACTGAGTGCAGTTTCTACACTCTTGCAAAATCAACTTCTTTGCACTAAAAACTTTCTTGATCCAATGATTAAATGTTGTGCTCTCCACATAGTGAAAGGTTTGTTTATGGATATGTTTGTGTAAATATGGATATGTGTGAAACTGTGGAGGAAATCCATTGTGTGAAAGAAACTTTCAATCTTTCATTGTGTGAACCTTCACATTTCACACTATCATAGACTTTTGCATAGTTCATGCACACCTACACTCATAAACAAGTTTTTAAATCATAGAATTTAAAAAAAAAAACATTTTTTCATGTCAACAGATATAAAAAATGTTGTTCCCCACTACTATGTTATTAGTGAAATGTGTCTAAAGCACGAAAACCGAATCAAATATTTTATTGTAAAAAACAAAAACTTGAAAACACCCCTATTTATGGGCACATTACCAATCCTATGAAAAGTAGAAGCTTCACACAAGAAACGATTCACACAAGAAAAGCTTCACAAGAGGAAACATAGTAAGACTAACTCGAAATTTGGTCATAGTTAAATTAATTATGCGTCAACGAAACAAATTTCCCTTTTCACCTTTGTTTTCTCAGCTGTACATCATCCTCCATGCGTCCTTCAGACAATGCATGTTTCAATAGTGCAGACTCAAAAACATTATTAACGAGAAAGACAAAGCCTTAAAATCAAGGAACTTTGGATCAATGATATATTTACATTGTTAGAGTTACTATAAAAACATAAAGTCAAATATTAGAACCATAATTCACCATGTTTATTAGCAAGCGTAATATATATTGAAGTTTATGGAGCATGATCCTCGAGCCACAGAGCAATAATTTAGTACTTCTTTAGCTAGAATATTCAGTGCTCTAGAATTTATTATCGATTTGGTCAAAAAGCATGTTAACATGATTCAAACTGAAGCACTGGTCATAGACCTTACAATTCAAGCAGAGTTGCACTCATAAACAAGTTTTTTGATAATAAAAAAATCACAAAAAATACTTTTCTTCATGTCAACACCTATAAACAAGGATAGTCCCAGTACCATGTTATTAGCCCAATTTATGAAAATTTGTTGAAGTGCAAACAAAAGTGATTTTTTTGCACACGAGAATAATCAACATATTTTGCATTAAAGACTTTGCTAATTAATTGATTAAAGATCATATTGTTATAATGAAATATTTCCACTTCCACGAGATTTTTCTTTCCGCACATCTCTTCAGATTTATTATTATTATACATTATTGGTAATATTTTAACTCTATTTATTGCTAAAAAATTTACTAAATGTTGTGCCGAGTGCAGAAAATACTCCACAAAATTAAATATACCAAAAGCACGAAAATTGAATTGAATCTTTTATTGTAGAAACTGAAAACTTGAAAATACACTTGTTCTCATGCACATTACCCCTCCTCTGCATACTAAAATATTTGCAGAAGGAAAGTTTCACAAAAGGAAACATACAAATTAAATTAAATTAAATTAGTTAAATTACTTCAACATTTCTTCATAGTTAAATTAGTTATGCGTTGACGACATAAATTTTGTTATGCACCCTTTTTGTGTTGATAATTTAGAGAATAGGCACTTATCTATATTGTGACATTTATCTATATTGTTCTATTTAATTTGTTGCATATACTCTAAGTGAAAGTAAATCGTTACCGATTTAGCTATTGTTTTCCTCTCAGTAACCTAATTTAGAAATGATTCACAACTTAATTTTCATAGTTGTATATTTTTCTTTCTAGTTAATGTAAACATTTAATCGGAAAATTGACATACATACCCCATTTTCTAGAGTCAAAGTTCCACACAATGAATAATAATAATAATAATAATAATAGATAAACACTATTTTCCCTATGCGCATGTCGTTCCCCTGAAAATACATCGTCTTATGCACAATAAAATCGAATCATAATAATATTTCTCATTCCCAATATAAAATCTCAACATAATAAAGGATCTACACAATGAAACATAATAATATTATTGAATTGAGGCTTTTGTGATCCATATCAAGTTTATGAGAGATTTTTTTGCATAAATCACATGATATTTCATTTGTCGACGCGTTTTGAACCAACTACTGTGGTTCATCGCCAGGACAAGTTGAAGAATAAGATCTAGCTATGCATGTTAAATAGTAAGAGCAGAGCATCCAACGACTAAATTCTAGACCAGGTAACGACTATATTGACTAACGACTAAATTTGACTGGGAAACGGATAGTTGGAGCGGACTAGGAGCATAACCTTATTAATTTAATATTAAAATTGATAGTTAGTTATATTAGTATTAAATTAAAAGTTAAAGGGACATATGAGTTTTAACCATATATATTAAAATATAATTAACAATAAATTATAAATAAAATCTAGTTATAAGTTGTTTAATAAAGAATAAATTATTAGAGTGATTTAAGGGTTAGAAAAGAAGTTATTATATTATTTTATTTTCAGCAAATTACACTGTAGATGTTTTCACGATTATTTTTTCTTATTTTGGAATTAGTTAAAAATTATTATAAAGTATCTATTGCAATGAACAATAAAGTTATAAAACTCAACTAATATCAAAACTACTCATAAAAGAACAACAGGTTCACCGGAATGAGAAACAAGGGGAAATGTACCCAGGAAGAAAAAAGAACAAGCTATAACTAGGGGGAGGGGGGTGGCGGGGGGTGGAGGGAAGGAAAACAATTAGGAAGGGAGGGTTGGAATGCAACAATCTACTTGATGCTTCCAGTCATCATCTCTATTGAGATTGCTCAGCCTTTTTTCAATCTTAAGGACCTCCCTAAATTTCTAGTGATGGAAATGTGAAACCATAGCTATAACACTAGCCTCCTTAATATAGACATGATGATTAGTTTTCTCAACATGTTCTACTAAAGCAGAAGACTTAGTTCTCCTATGCTTAAGGTGAGCTGCATGTTCACTAATCCTTTGATTAATGGAGTGACCAATGTCACCATTATAGGGGGTCCCACAGGAACAAGGAATAATATATACTACTTTCATGTACTTAGGGTTGATAGGATCCATCACAGATGTGAAGGATCTACAAATGATGTTAAGGGGTGTAAATGTAAAGGGGACATTATGCTTCTTCAGAATCCTCGCAATCCTATCAGTGGGTCCCTAAATATACAAAAGATGGACACTTGGAATCCATTCTTTCAGTTCTCTTTAGATAACGAATTTTTGGTTGCTTTGAGGAAAGCCTTATGTCCCATGTATCTACTATAACAATATAAAGACATTCAAGAGATGGGATTTCTTCTCATCAAAGCTCTTTTCATTAGAGATCCTTATGGCACAAGTAGCAAGGGTTTTGAGGACCCCAAACTTCTGCGCTGGGAAACGATGGGAACTAGCATGAAGACACTGCACTATATGTGTTTTCTTACGAAACACTAGATGGGAGAGGGAACCATCAAAATTTTTAGAAATAAGAATATAAAGGAACGGGAGGAAACCATCTTTTTCCTATTCCTTGGTGAACTTGATGGTCGTGAATTGATTGTTGAAATGATTGAAGAAAGGATCTAACTCATCTTGGCCATGAGACTAGATGACATTAGTTTCATCTACATATTCCTCCAAAGCTTAGGCAGGAGGTGGGCTGCGTTTAGAGCCTTGGACTCAAAATCTTCCATTAAAAGATTAGTAAAAGATGGGGATAGGGGTGAGCCCATGGCAACCCCACAGGTTTTCTCAAACAACTCTCCTTCAAAACTAAAAAATGTCGAAGTGAGGCATATCTCAACTAACCGAGCGTTATTAGGATGTGTCAAACGTTTGATCACCTCAATGGCCTCATTAACAGGGATGCAAGTGTAAAGGGAGACAACATCAAAACTAACAAGAATGTCTCTAGGGTCCAGGTTATTGTCCCTGAGTTCCTCAATAAAGGAAGAAGAGTCTTTGATGAAGGACTCTATATGGCCAACTAAGGGTCTAAGCTTTAAGGCAAGGAACTTAGCAACAAGGTGGGTAGGACCACCAATGGTGTTGACAATGGATCTAAGGGGAGCTCCTTCCTTGTTAATTTTAGGGAGCCTATAGATTCTAGGAGTGATAGGATTGCTTTCAATGAGTTTATGAAGCAGGGAACTAATTGAGTTACAAGATTTAATGGCAAGGGAAACATTTATGGAAATCTTCATTAATGGCTTTTTGGAAAGCTTCGTATAGCTTCTGTTATTATGAAGATGATCCAACATTTTATTGTGATATTCTACCTTGTTAAGAATGACAGCAACCCCACCTTTGTCAGCTTTTACAACAACAACATCATTGTTCTGATTTAGGGATCTAAGGGCCTCAAATTATTCCTTGCTAAGGTTTCTCTTATGAGGTTTGGCCTTCCTAAGGATAACGACACAATCCTGCCTAATGGTGTTTTTAATATTATCAGATAAACCACGAATCCCAAATTCCATGTCACAAATAATGTCATCCACAGGGATCTTCTTAGGGGCCAAGGAAAAATTTAAACCTTTCCCCCATCTATTTTTAGGGTTTTAGGCAAAGGTTTAAATTTTTCCTTGGCCCCTAAGAAGATCACTATGGATGACATTATTTGTGACATAGAATTTGGGATTCGTGGTTTATCTGATATTGTTAAAAACACCATTAGGTAGGATTGTTTTGTTATCCTTAGGAAGGCTAAACATCCTAAGAGAAACCTTAGCAAGGAAGAATTTGAGGCCCTCAGATCCCTAAATTAGAACAATGATGTTGTTGTTCTAAAAGCTGACAAATGTGGGGCTGTTGTCATTCTTAACAAGGTAGACTACTGCAGTAAAATGTTCGATCATCTTCATAATCGCGGAAGCTATAAGAAGCTTCCCAAGAACCCATTAAAGAAGATTTCCATAAATGTTGCCCTTGCCATTAAATCCTGTAACTCAGTGAATTCCCTACATCATAAACTCATTAAAAGCAATCCTAGCACTCCAAGAATTTATGGGATCCCTAAAATTCATTAAGGAAGGAGCTCCCCTTAGACCCATTGTCAACACCATTGGCAGTCCTACCTACATCCTTACTAAGTTCCTTGCATTAAGGCTTAAACCCTTAATTGGCTATATAGAGTCCTTCGTCAAAGACTCTGCTTCCTTTATTGAAGAACTCAGGCACATTAACCTGGACTCTGGAGACACTCTTGTTACTTTTGATGTTGTTAACCTTTACACTTTCATCCCTATTAATGAGGCCATTGAGGTGATCAATCGTCCGACAGATCCTGATACTGCTTGATTAGTTAACATATGCCTCACTTCGACCCTTTTCAGTTTTGAAGGAGAGTTCTTTGAGTAAACCTGTGGGGTTGCCATGGGCTCATGTCTATCCCTGGTTGTTGCTAACCTTTTTATGGAATATTGCGAGTCAAAGTCTCTAAACTCAGCCCGCCTCCTGCCTAAGCTTTGGAAGGGATATGTAGATGACACTAATGTCATCTGGTCTTATGGCTAAGAGCAGTTAGATCTTTTCTTCGATCATCTCAACAGTCAATTCGTGGCCATCAAGTTCACCAAGGAATAGGAAGTAGATGGTTGCCTCCCATTTCTTGATATTCTTATTTCTAAAAATTGTGATGGTTCCCTCTCCCACCGAGTGTTTCGTAAGAAAACACATACGGAGTAGTGCCTTGATGCTAGTTCCCATCATTTCCCAGTGCAAAATTTGGGGATCCTCAACACCATTGCGACTCGTGCAATAAGGATCTCTAATGAAAAGAGCTTTGATGAGGAGAAATTTAATCTCCTAAATGTCTTTATGGAGAACAGTTATAGTAGATACATGGGACAGAAGGCTTTCCTCCAAGAAACCAAGAATTCGTTATCTAAAAGAGAACCAAAAGAACGGATTCTAGGTGTCCATCTTCCATATGTTCAGGGAACCATTGATAGGATTGTGAGGATTTTGAAGAAGCATAATGTCCCCTTGATGTTTAGACCCCTTAACACCATTCATAGGTCCCTCAGATATGTGAAGTATCCTATTGACCCTAAGGACATGAAAGGAGTATATATTCTTCCTTGTTCTTATGGGACCCCCTATATTGGTGAGACTGGTTGCTCCATTAATCAAAGGATTAGTGAACATGCAGCTGACCTTAAGCATAAGAGAAACAAGTCTTCCACTTTAGCAGAACATGTGGAGAAAACCAATCATCATGTCTCTATAGAGGAGGTTAGTATTATTGCTAGCATTTCGCATTTCCATCACCAGAAATTTAGGGAGGGCCTTGACATTGAAAAAAGGTCGAGAAATATCAATAGAGAGGATGGCTGGAAGATCAGTAGTTGCTGGATCCTAGCCCTCCCTTTCTAGTTGTTTTCTTCCCTTCCTCCCCCCCACCCATAGGTTATAGCTTGTTCTTGTTTCTTCTTGGTACGTTTCCCCTTGTTTCCCGTATCCGGTAGCCTTTGTTCTTTGACGAGTAGTTGATTTAGTTTGAGGTTTTAATAACATTTTGTTCATGCGATTAGTTATATTCTAATAATTTTAACTTAATTAAAAAAGAAAAAAATCGTGAAATCAATCTATGATAATTTGCTAAATAAATAAATAATAATAA